>VZTV01025684.1:4990-27191 GCA_013400875.1 Anhinga rufa
AAAAAAAAAAAAAAAACAAAAAACCTGAGGAAATCTTCTCCGTTGTTCACAATGGTATACCTGCTCTAGATCAAGAGTTAAATAAGAATTCAGGTTGTGTCTGACCAGGAATCCTGGTCCAGCAACTGTGACTATTACAAAAAGGACACACGTGAACTTTTTACTTGTCGTTCACATTCATGTTGTAAAGCTACGTGGAAATGCTGTTACAGAACGGACCGGCAGGGACCTCTCGAGGNCAGCTCAGGGAAGGTCAGCCTCAGAACTATCCCAGGTTGCTCAAGGCTTTGGACAGTCAAATTTTGAAAACCTTCAGGGTGGAGACTCCACACCCTCTCTGGGCCCATTCCTGTGCTGAGCCATTCTGGAGCAGCAATCCCTCTTTGTACATAGTCACAATTCCTGTTGCTGCAGCTTGTGACTTGCCTCTTGCCCTGTCGCCATGCAGTTCAGAGAGGAATCTGGCTCCATCCTGCCTATAAATGTAGCTGTTCACAGTGGTATGACAGGTTAGGGCGGTCAGGCTGTGTGGATCCCTGAAAATATTTAGCAGTGGTTTTAATCCTGAAATCCAGCACACCTGTGGGGCTTTGGTGTGGCTGTTCAGAGCAGCTCTGGGAGTTGCAGCAGCAGCCGGTGGTTATTCTGGATGCCATTCCCTCAGGCAATGGTGCCGCAATCCCTCCCTCTGCAGCCAGGAGGAAAGGGGAGCACAGACCACTGCTTTCGTGAGCCTTTGGAAAAGGGTTCTCAGACCCTCCGTCTTCAAAGCCTTACTTCTTCTAATTTAAACTTATTTCTAATTGAAACTCCCTGCTGTTCCCTGCTTGCTTTTTTTCCCGCTGTCTAGCAAACCTGACGCTGGGGTTGATACTCTGGAGACGAGAGGCCTTCAGCCTGGCTTCAGTCAAGCCTAGCCTGCTTGAGGAAAGTGGGACCAAAACACCAGGCCATGCAGACTGCAGAGCATGTCAGGCAGCAGCAGCTTTCCGTTGCTGCTAGCATGGGCACTCCTCAAGCTGCTGAACCTTAACCTTGCATAGAAACCTCACCTGACCCTATGCAGTGCAAAATTCACCCTGGCCTGTTGGATGTGGAGTTTACCTTTCCTTCTTATACGCCCGACCTCTCTCCGTACCCTCCTCTGCCTGTCGGCTTGCCTGCTGACTCTTGAATTGCTGCTGCCTCCCAGCCCTTGGTCTTTCTGTCCCTGCCAACCACCTGGTGCCCAGCCCAGGGCTGCGCTGTGGGGTACCAGCCTGTGAGGGCTGTCGGGTGCTGCCACCTTAAGGCTTTCTGAATTCATATGCCAATAAAACCCACGCACAAATTAAGCTGGGGGACAGAGGGTGGGGAGCTGGGGATGGACCAAAGGTCATTCGTAGCAGTTTGAGGATGGCATAAAGCGTTTACCCTGCTCTCACTGAGCCCTGTGGCTGCTCCACTGGCTCTCATGGAAAAACATAGAGGGCTTTCAGCCAAGGTCTTTGCCTGCACCTCTTCATTTTACAGGCTGATAAGAAACTACCCTATGTAATCTGCAGGGCAGAGTTGGAGCAGATGAGGCAGAAGATTAAAGTTTCTCTTTCAGAAGAGATTTTTACAGCACCTGTTTCTGGCCAGGGTGGGTGCAGAGGTGGGTGGCAGCAAAGCTGCCTGTCTGCTGCCCCAGCCCAGGCGGTGCCCCAAAGCTCAAGGCTTGATGCTTGTTTTCATTGGCTCTCAGCAACAAATAAGAGGTGTGAATGAGTTTGCATGAATGCTTTTCAGTGGCAAATGTTGTTGTACATTGACTTCTCCTGTGATCTGCAGCCTTTCCATCCCCCTTGTGCTCCCAGCTGAAAACTCCTATGCCATGTGACCCTGAGGGTCTGAAGCTGCTTCCCTGGAGCAACCAGCCAGGAGAAGACAGGGTGGTCAGTGGCGGCTCTCACCCTCACACCAGAGACCACAGAAGACAGCTTGGCGGGGGTTGGCAGCCTTTTCCCCTACTGTTGTTCTCTCCGGGCACCATGAGCCGCAAGGTGTGCTTGTGTGGACCCACGTGGACTGTTTCCACAGGTGCACTCGTGTGGTTGGATCCACTTGCCATGAAGCTGTCATCACAGGAGGCGCCCTTCACTATCAAATCTATAAGACTTGCCCAGGAAAACAGGTAACATGAGAAATAGCTGTTGAATTTTTAATCCTGAGTACAAAGGCTATCCCAGATATTAGGACTTAGTTCAAAACACAGTGAAGACAAATCAAAAAGCTTTGGACTTTGGAATAAGCAATATAGAGTATAAATTAATTAAGGATTTGTCTTAGGCCTTTCCATCTTTCAGGATATGAATCAGTTTGTCTTATCCTGAAGTAACACAAATCAGAAGGGAGCTGCAGAAAGGCATTAATTCACATACATAGTGCCTGCATTTAGTACGTAGGAGGACTAAGGTTTATCATCTCCATATGTGGCATGGCTTTCAAAATTTGCAAGGCTTTGTTTTTAAAATTTTTTAAACTTTAAAACATTAAAATGTTTAAAATTAAACATTTAAAATGTTTTTTAAAGTGTCATTACCACAAAAACATTCATTTTTCCCGGCTAGCTCAGCAAGTGCCTGCACACTGCCAGTGCTCAGTGATGCCTCACTCCGAGCTGTGAGTGTGCGGCCGCGCAGCTGTCCCTGTGGCAGCCAGGAACCAGCAGGTTTAGGAAGCTGCTGTTTCTCTACAGGTGAGGAGGTGTCATGTCGAGGAGCTCAGTGTTTTGCCATCGGGAGGAGGGGAGCAGGGTCGGTCCCTTGGAAGTCCCGACGCCTCCTATGTCATTTCTCTCCCACTCACAACCCACAGCATGGCAGCTTCATGTCTTTAGGCATCGATTCAGTCTTTTGGCCAGCTTAAAAAACATAGAGAGAATACTTTCCGTTTTAGTTTTCCTTGCAGCCACCACCTCTAGTCCTTCCTCCTTCCCATGAAAAGATCACTGCTTATGGATGCCTCCTGAGTAAAAGAATGCAGGTATTTTTGTTGACGCAATTCTTGTTAACACAAAACCACAATTACATAGCTGTAAAAAATACAAAGATAAACACAAAAATAAGCTTGTTATGCACAGTTGCTATGAGAATGTAGCAACGACTATTGGCAAAAATAACCTACAGATCATTTGGGATGCAGTACCAAAGGTAACCGACTAGCTAAACACTCCCTAGTAAGATCTTGCCTGCATTTTCATAATTTCTAATGTCTGTTTCACTCCATATGCTCCCACTGTTATTAATCAAACTACGAGCATGACTGAGCCAATGTTTCAAACCGAAACATTTATTTGTGGGTTTCCTATTCATAAAAAACCAAAATATATGTTCTAATTTCCAATGCACTTTCGGACTGGAGAAGCATAAACTATAATTAGGAGCATCACACGGAAATCAAACATAAACAACCTGTTTCACGGTCATAGTAACACACAACAATCTTCTGTTTCCAGCACGCTGATAAAAGCTTCTAAATGCTGACTTGTATTCAAGCCATTGTTTATACTGACAGAAAAAGTGCAGATAAAACCATGAAAAATTGCTAACGAGAGCTTGACACTGCGTTATTCACAAAAATAGCAACATAATAAACTCTGTAGTCTTAACAAGCATACTATGCTCTCAGAAATGATTAACAGAGGTTTTAGATCATCAAAATTGTATGTTTGAGTATTTTCATTTTAAGTGGATTAATAATCATCTGGGCAAAATGTGCTGGGACAAATGCACATTTTACTTTTGCTGTTAAAGTTATTTATAGTTTCCTAATAGAATCGCTGTAAGTTCTTCAGCCCATCATCTTCTGCTGCCTTAACGGACTGCTGAACTGCAGAATTCAGGAGATCATAAATTGCTTGACAGAACAATCGTCAATCTGTACCCAGTGAGCAGCAGTCACATTTTCTTCTCCAGTTAAGCCTGCCCTGCCAGTACACGTGCCTTTGCCAGCAACAGTCTGCTCTCCAGACCGTGCTGTCTTTTCCATTGCTTCTTTTCTCTCCTTGGATTTCTCTATCAGTCACTATTTTTTCTCTATCTTACAATTAATTCCTGCCCCTTGAAGCCGCTCAGGTGCCTGGGAGTAAGACAGGAGCGTTGAGATTGTTAGGATTTGTGCTGGTTTGTTAGTGAGCAAAGCCAGAGGTGTCTTGGTTTTCACAGCTTGGCAGGAGAAGTCATGTGGTTTTTAGTGGTTGAAGGAGGATCTGTTGGCAGCCTGCTGTCAGCCTGTTGCAGGGATGGAAAACTCTCCGCTCGGGACCCGCCATGGGGTGCCAGCTGGGCTCATGTCGCTTTTACCGTGGCAGTGGGAACCATGTCCCCAGCGCTGTCCCTGCTGTACGACTCAGATGTGCCCATGATGTGCCCAACCTGCAGGTACTTCCCACTGCCTGCAAGGCGCACGCCCAGCCTCACAGCAGCGAACGCCTGTACCTGGTGCTATGTTAGGTTAATAAATAGCTATAGCAAACATCCAAGATCATGCAAATGCACTGAGCTCGCATTCGCTGTCCTTTAAACCTGGGAAAAATTGCAGTGTCACTTCTGCTTGCAACTTTTTTGCTAGTGCCACGGAGGGCAGTCTGCACCCCTCGCAATGGCAGTCTGAGCCCAGACTGGCAAAAGTGACTGGGCTCAGTTTACCCAGGCGCTTATTTGTGTTTGATGTCCTGCATTTTAGTTCCCCTGCAGTTTTGTCTTAGTTTAAGTCCTGGGGAGCAGATACCTGCTCTCGTCCCTCTGTAGAAACCAGCACAGCAGGGCCACAAACCAGGTATGGCTCTACTGTTTCTGTAGGAACCACTGTATCTACCAGACCTAGCCTAAGGCAAACGCACAAAAAGTCTTTTGTGTGTCTGCACACCTTATCATACAGTGACAGGTCAGCTAACACAAGCTTCTCTATACAAAACAGCTCTGCAAATGTGGCGGCACGAGGGGAGAAAAGGGATCCTGAGCTGAGTGACAGCACGTGCTCATAATGTTGAAAATGGCTGCGTAACTTAAGTGAGACAGGAGCTAACAGCATGCCCAAAATAACCGCTGTGGCATGACTCTGAGCATGCGCTTAGACAGACCAAGTAGGCAATGTGCCACTTTACCAGAACAAGAATATTTTTACTGTCACCGTTGGAGCAATCACATCCACCAAGCCAGGAGGAAGGTGATGTGAACAGAGATAGTCACTTGTACCTTTAGGGACTCTAAGGAAATTGTAGCAGCAAGTATGTTTTAGAAGTAGTGCCTCTCTTCATCTCTTCTTTCTGAGATGTGCTAGGCACATGCAGCTCTGAATGCTTTCCTAGGAAGCCAGGGATATTCAGGAGCCATCAGAAACAGGCTAATGAGCTTGGAGTGAAAAGAGAGAGAATGATCACTGAAACCTGAAGTCTGACTTACCTACTAGGAGACAGCATCACTGAAGGTTATTCTGTCTGCTCCTGAGTGCCATAAGCACAGGTGAAAAATGAAATCCTCTTTTTAGCCAGATTAGCTTCCCTTTTTATTTTGATTCATAAATAACTGAATTGAGGACCTAACTATGACAAAACAGCATCCCCAACTATCCAACGCACAGAAATGGCAGCAAAATGCTCCCTGTGAAATACTGCCTCTGCCAGAAGAAAAAGATCAGTTAGATGTTTCCTGGAACAAAAGCAAGTCATCAAATTAACTTTTTATCTTTTTTAACCTCTATTCTGAAATCTTTGGCAACCCGCCTCTTTGCTATGTAATTATTACAGTGTCAGTCCTCATTAATGTACTTTGCACCTAGATTTGTAGATGCTTTATCACAACTGAGGAAACAGCCCCATTAAACACATTTTACAAGTGAGGAAACGGAGTTAGCAGCCAGCTGAGTGCTTGCCTCTAACTCGCAGAGCAAATCAATGGCAGAAACTAAACCAAGATCCTTTTGTCTCTTTGGCTTTCAAACCTGGATTTAATCACCTCATTATTTTCAAAGGTGTCTCACTGATCTCACACTTCAGGAAAGCAGGATGAGTTTCCCCATATGGATTTAAATGCATCTCATATAACGCAGGAAGGGGGGTGAAACCACCGGGATTTTAGCCAGTACCTCTGTCCAGAATTCCTCTGGATGCTCCCTTTACAGCAAAGAAAAACCCCACGGTATCATTACTAAACCAAAAATTAAAAGAAAGCAAATGCATTCACAGCTCTTGAGAAGCTTAAAGAACAAGAAACCAAAACCAGCAGCTGAGACAAATCAACAGCCTATGGTATCGGGGGCATAAGCCATATTTTTCTGACAGTTTCACAGGACAGTGTGAGTCAAGGCAACTGCTGCTAGTCTTTTTCCGAACAAGCAGGCATCTTCCCAGAGCTCAGCCACATCACAGAGGTTTAACAGTATCTTCAGGAGGCATTTTAGACCAGCGCTGGTACCACGACCTATGCAAAGCAGCACTTTGATTAATTATCTCTGCGTCCTGGGGTTAGAAATTGTATGTGCTGAGCTCCGTTTGGCTAACTCAGGTTAAAGTAATGATGGGAACATCTTAGCCTGAGGAATTAAGGCCTGTAGGAGAACCTGAACTTGAATGCAGCGATCAGCTGAGTTAAAAACAAGCCAGCTTGTTTTGATTTCTACTTTAACCCCATTTAACAGGACAAAGACACTGGGGTTAGGGCTCCTAACTACCACAGTCCAGTCACTTGCTGAACTGGGCAGTGTTAGATGTATGTGAGAGATCAGTTCGATATCATCTCAAGCTATGTGAAGTACCAAGTCAAGATAAAGCCATTCTGCTCTTACTTCAGTTTGCCTTTAGTATCTGAGGCTTGTCAGGGGGTAACTTGTTTCAGAAAACAAACTTTATCTCAGCAGCTGCTTTATTCATCCGGATGCTGATGCCTGTAGCGACTACACAGCTCACACTGCCAAGCTGTTTGCAGCGGTCGCTAGAGCCTGATTCCTTGACATCTTACAGCACCAGCGTAAAGTTGTCTCTCTGGGGTGAAAAATGAGGCCCAAGACCCGCCTTACTTTCAGTATCAAGTTCAGAGTTGTGGCTCTTTAAGAGCAAGGGACGTGTATGGGGATGGGATGGGGTCAGATGGGGTGGGTGAAAGAAGCAAAGTCCGACTACGACTCACTTTGGGGATAGGTGAGCTGCTGTGATTGTATACGAAAAAGAGTAGGAAGCCACAGGAAATTTAAAGAAAAGCCTGAAGAACAGATTTCTTTGCAATGTGGGAAGGCTGGCAGTAAGTCATAGTAACAGTAACTATGAAAGACTTGGCTTTCATAATAAAGCAGTCAGTTCTGCTGACTGCTTTATTATGAACAAGCTGTTAGCACAGTCCATCTTAAGGCTGTAGAAGTATTTCCAATGTATAAAACCCTATCTGAAGGCCAAGAAAGTCACAATGAACTGGCTGAGACTAAAATTTCCTGAGTTGGGGTTGTGCCTCAGGCTAAATTTGTTTGGGAACATTCAGCCAAAATTTTTTTAATCCCTTTCTAATGGCTGACATCGTTCTTAGAAATCCATTGTTTATCTGACCTTCTCCTAACCCATTAGAAAAATTTCTGGCGATATTTTCCTTTCTCAGTTTAATGCTTTGAAGCATTACACACAAAATTTGGCAGGAGGCAGCTTTCTGTTAGGAAGACACATTGCACCAGCTCTCTAAAACTGTGCTCAAACTTGGCCACGTTACAAGCACTTGAAAACCCAGTTTGCGTGTATTTGATAGAGTTTTCAGTTTTTCAGCTAAAATTCCCCAGAGAAGCCTGAACAGAGCAGGTGGTGGTTATTGCCGGCTGCCGGAGGCTGGCAAGGGTGAATGACAAGTGTGAAGCTGGTCTCCTGCATGCTCCCCTTGCCCGCTTCCAGCTCTGAAATGTCTGGGAGGAGAGGCCACCCGAGTGAAGGCAAAACAGGCAAAAGATAGATGGTGGGCTGAAAAAAGGAGGTGGAGGAAGGACCAAAAAAGTCTGGGACTGGGTGGGAGACCATGTTTTCTGGGCTCAGAAGAGGCCACCAAAGAGGAAAGGTTTCTGGGGTCTCTACCAACTCCAGCTCTGCTGTAGCCTGGGAGATAGACAGCCAGGGAACAAGAGCTGCGGGCTTCAATCTGACCATTTGTGCTGTTGCAAGAGGCTTTGCTCCTCCAGAATGAAACACTGCTGAGGTTTGGATCCATCTGATGGTGTTAGGGGGAAAGCAGACAGCCTGCTGGGATTTGGATGAAAAACTTCTGAAAGCTCAAGGAAATATTCATATTATGTGACCAGTGCTTCATGAGTGGATCCAGTATTGAAGCAAAGAGGGAGAGAAGGAAGAGGGTGTTTTTGGCCATTGAAAGATTTTCACCGCACCTCTGCGAAGGAATGAGTATGTGATGCTGGGTAATTACTGAAACAGCAGTTTTCATAAACACGCACTAATCTGTGACCTTCATGTCTGGGGTGCCAAGCTTGTGATCCTACAGGAAGATCTGCAGAAGCTGCTTGCAACTCCAGCCGGGAGCTGGGCACGGGTCCTGGACAGCTGTGTGTGGCAGTCAGGAGCCGTCAAAACCAGCTTCTAAGCTTTTCCTATTAGGTACCAACACTTAGAAGGTCATCTGGACTCACGTTTCCGTTTTCTCCACTGGTGGCACCTCAGAGGGACGCTGTGAGTACAAAAGACTGCCTGCTCTGAACCCACACAGTCATTGATGACCACTGTGGAAAAGCCCAACTAAAACACCCATATGGGCAGGGTGCGAACAGCAGGTGGCAAAATAGGCTTTGAAGTCAAATACTATAACTGAAATAGGATTTGTAAATGATGGTCATCTATCCTGTGCACTGAATGGAGGGTCCTTCAGAAAGGAAAAATAGCATGAGATAGTAATTAAAGATGATCTTATGGAATATATGGACAAAAAGGCTCAATTAAAATTGTGCAGGCGATTCTTGCATTACCTTACTTCTGGATGCTTCATTCTGCAATATTAATAAGCTTTTTCTTAAAGCTGCCTTTCTGTTTGTATTGCAGGTTGCCCAATCAAAGAACAGTAACACCTGCATCTAACTTCTCTAACATCACTTACCTCATCTCTTAATTGACTGTGCACAAAGACACGCACCCAGCACAGCGGGGCTGCAGCTAGCTAAAATTAGTATGTATGGATTTGGAGGGTTTTTTTCTCTGCCTTGAAAATCACTTAAAATATTACTTTATTGAAAAGAAATGTAAATTAACATCTTTCACTCTTTAGAAGGATAATTATCCTTTTCTCTTTCTCCCTCTCAGAAAGAGATTTGTTTTCTATTGTTTCTTTGCTTGCTTTGAAAACTGTTCTTTTGAAATTACCTAAGCTATAACACTTGCTCCAATTCTTTGCAGGAACAGCAGTCCAAGCTACTAACCAAAAGTGGAGGAGTTGTCTAGTTTACAGCCTGAAGGGGGTAGAGGAAAAGAGCATTTGCACAGAGACCTTTTAGAAAGGTGTATGGGGCAAGAAGAGGGAGAGAAAGTATTTTTGTTCTTAGGCTGGTGCATTTCTCAGGTTGCAGCTTTGTTGTCTTATGTCAAGGCAGAGCGTCAGGAGGAAGAGCAGCTGGAGAGTTACTCTTCCGATGGCCTTCAGGGTGATGTTCCTTAAAAGTAAATCTACTTCTTTAATTCCAATCAACCCTCCTTCTGACAGCCTGGAGGTGAGTGACAGGAGTCCAACAGCCTTTGGCTCTAGCTGAGATGAGCAAAAAGGAAAGAACCCAGGTGGATATTTTTCAGCTGAAGTCATAAAGTTGGAGCTCAGAATAAATTGAAACTGGCAGGGTAACATCCTTTTACCAGTGCAGTGATCAGGAAATGTCCACTGTCATTCTTGGGACCACATTTCCCATCTTTTCACTTGTCATCTGAGAGCACGGGTCATGAAAACTGGTGTGAGAGGAACCTCTTGATCACCTTTTAGCATCCAGCCATCTCCTGCTTAAGCCAGTCCGCTGAGTACAGGACTGTCACAGATCTGTCTCCTAAGACCTTACAGTAGAGTGGTTTGAAATGTGTTGGGTACTTAGAAGCCAACAAACTCCAAACTACTCTGCAAGCATACTTCAACTCTCATTGGCTCTCCCAAGCTGTACTTGCTAAGAGTGCTCTCTGTCCCATCGTCCAGGTTGTTAATAAATACGCTAAACTTTATCAGCCCCATATGGATACCTAAGGGACGTCACTAGTGACCAGTCACCAGCTGGGCTCTGTACAGCTGACCCTGACTCTTTGAGCTCCCGAGTCTGAACAATCTTCCACCCACTTTATAATCTATTTTGCCAGTCTGTATCTCATTGATTTAGCTACAAGGATACTGTGGGAGATGGTGTCAAAGGCTTTGCCAAAGTTGAGGTAATAAATGACATGCACTGCTCTCATGCTTTAAGGAGGCTGCCCTGGAAGAACAACCCTTTGCTCTCCAGGGCAGCTTCCTTTTGGATCCTGCCAAGCAGATCCCTGGATGAAGTGAAATCTGCCCTCCTGAAGGCATGGGCTCTAATGCTATTTGTCCTGCTGACTTCTTGCAGGATTTAATATGCCACGGTCTCATGGTTGCTGCAGGCAAACTTACCCTTGACCACCAAGTCCTGGACCAATTCTTCCTTGTTTCTGAATAGCAAATGCAGAGCATCACCCCTAGCTGTCTCATCGATTGCCTGTGCCAAGAAATTGTCTTCAGCACACTCCAGAAAACACCTGGATTGTGCCCAATCATATAGCCCTTCCAGTTAAAGTACACACATGAGTCCTAAGGCTTGTAATTGTGTGAGATGGTTCCATTGACTTTCTCTCCTCGACCAGCTAGTCTGCAGTGAGTGCCTACCACAACATTGCCCGTGTTGCTTTGCCACCTTCTGCTTGCCACCTTCAGCCAGAAGCACCTGACTGGCTCAGCACCTGTCCCACAGCAAAGCTCTGGGCACTCCTCTGCATAAATCACGACTCCTCACCCTTTCCAGCCTGTCTTTCCTGAAAAGCCTGTATCCATGTGGCAGCTCTCCAGCCATGTGAACTATCCCACCGTGCCTCTGTAATCCAAAAGAAATCATACTTCTGCAGTTGTGTGGGTGCTAGTAATTTTGCCAATTGTTTCCCATGATGCATATGTTTGTTTACAGATACTAGGGATGAACGCCGAGTCATGATGCTTTCACAAGGGACAGGCAGGATCATGCTGTAGAGACTCCAGAGAGGGCACCTCTGCACACAGATACCAAGCGTTTAGGTGCCTTTTTGGGCAAGGGGCATTTCGAGGCCCTGGCTGCACACCAGAGCTGACTGCACAGTCTTTGCAGGTGCATCACTTTATAGTCTGAGCTCTCCATCACTGTTGCAGCAATTGCTCCGTTAGGAGCTTTTCTCTGATCACACTGAGATCACAGATCAAACTGTGATGGGTTTACTGCTTCTTTTTAGCTAGAACTAACTGTCATAAGAACGAGCTTTATTGATCTCCGATGGCAGTGATACCAGGAGCACATAGCTGTGCTGTTTTAGGAAATACTTTGACTATTTCCATAATTGTGTTTGCATTACTGCAGCCCCAAAGGCTAGAAATTCGAGGCTTCTTGCAATACATGTGCTTTCTCCCTTGTAGCTGAGCTGTATTCTACAAAAATCAAGGTCATCGTCCTGACTGACATTTGGAGTTGGAGAAAGATTGTTATTCCCAGAAACGTAAACCATTTTTAAAGTCTCGGGTCACCATTTTAGGCAAAGTTCTGTGACAAGTGCTTTCTGTAAGGGGAAGCCTGACCTAACTTGAGCTTTCTCAAGCTCCAACGGAACAAACAGTCTTGCAAACAGAAACCTGGATGGTTCTTGTTTAGGAGCTGCTTCTCCCTGCAATCCCATCTCGGCTGTGGGAGAGGGCACCCAAACACCTGGACCTCACCCAGGCCTGCCCCACGGAGGGCACCACTGCAGGAGCACTCAGAGCACTGCAGGAGCTGCAGAGCACCAGCAGCAGGGACAAAGCAGCCTCTCAGCTCTGGCTTTGGAGGAGGAGGAGGAGGAAGAGGAGGGATGACCCTCATCACCACTCCCCCAAGGCTGAGCTGAGCAGAGGAGGAGCTCTGGGTTTAAGCCAAGTCTCACATTCACAGGCCAGCAACTGCAGGGATTGAGGAGCAGGGGGACTGAAAAAGAGAGTGTGGGGAAGAGGAAAAATCAAGGAAAAGAGGACAGCTGCCTGGGGAAGGGAGGAAGAGAAGAGAAGAGAAGAGAAGAGAAGAGAAGAGAAGAGAAGAGAAGAGAAGAGAAGAGAAGAGAAGAGAAGAGAAGAGAAGAGAAGAGAAGAGAAGAGAAGAGAAGAGAAGAGAAGCAGAAACAGTCTTGGGGCAAAAGAGGAAGACCGAGTAGACAGGCTATGAAATGGCATTGCTCCTGTGGCTAGGCTCCCAGCTGTCATCCTGCTGGAACAACATCTCTATACTGGGAGTTTTTCTTACAGTCTTTACTTTACTTCTTGACTTCATGAAGCGCAGGAAGAAGTGGAGCCATTACCCACCGGGCCCAGTGTCGCTGCCATTCATTGGGACCATGCTGTACGTTGACTTCCGCAACCCCCACCTCTCCTTCAACCAGGTGAGTGCTGCCCCTTGAGATGAAGCACCCCTCACATAAGCCTGGGCCTCTGAGGGGTGGGGCCGCCCTGGCATAATCTACCCTTGAACAAGGCAAAAGGGCAATGCCCTCTCCAAAGTCCAGGTCGAAGCAAGTCACTGCCTAAGGACACCGACTTGGCCCATACAGATAAACAGATAATCACACACCAACACTCGCCAGCCTCCATCTCTTGATCTCTGCGTGAGCTCAGTGGGAAATGCTGTTGTGCCCCCAATGATAGATGACGCTTGCTCTGCTGTAGAGCTGGCCACCGACTTAATGTGTGGGCAGGTGTGGGGGCAAGGGAACAGGGAGGTGTGCAAAGGAAGAAAAGCAAATACCTGTGGGCTGGGGATGTGGCTGCAAGGGATGGCAGACTTCCCTGCGAGTTACTTAAGCATGCCAACAGGCATGTGGCAGTTTCAGTTAAAGGGATCAGCTTGTGGGATTTGCCCCAGCAGCAATGCCCAAAATCTCAGCAGTGTTCCTATTCAAAGTCAAGGCTTAGCTTTTCTCAGAGGAAAAGTGCAGCACAGCTTGCAGCAGATGAACCATGGGGGTTTTGTGCTTCAGTCTGCAAACTCTAAAGGCCTTTTCTCTGGGACGGCACTGTTCAGCTGTCTGACCAATATCTGCCAAATGGAGAAACTAAATATAGCATTTGTATTATTTGCTTGCTTATAGTCCAAAAGATTACCATTTTCAAATCACATCACATCAGGGTCATGCTAACCACAATCTTGACCGGTAATTGCTTTTAATGATGTATTTCTAGTGCCAGTGAAGTGCTAATTCCCTTTCCAACCCCACTGCTAATACAGTCTTAAGTACTTCACTTCCTTGCATTGCTACAGTGCAGAAATGAAGACACTTAGTTTTTTAATAAAAGAAAAAAAAAAAAGACAGAAAAAAAGAGCAAGAAAACAGAGCACAGTCTGTGGGGCATTGCTACTATTATACCATCTTCCAACAAAATGCTCCCAAACACTTTGTTCAATGTTACTGACAGGCAGGGGAGCTTCAACCTGCCTTCCCAGGAGTCCACATCCAGTCAAAAAGCTTGTCTACCTGGAGGAGATTTAGCTCCATGGCAAGCTCCCATGGTGGGTGTATGGCTAACAGGCTTACCTGTGCAGCCATCCTGCAGTCAGCATTATGTCTCATAGATCACAACAAATGTAGGGTGTGGGCCAGTTCCCAGTCTTACTAGATGTGAATGCTCCTTTTAGGGAGAACATTGACCTGAAACTCCAGTGTGGAATTGCCTCTTCCAACTGTGTTTCTGGGAACCGGGCTCTGGGTAGATCTTTAGAAACAAATAGATTTTAAAAAAAAATTACATATCACCCTAACATCAATATTTCTTTCTAGCAGAAGTAGACTAACTCAAAACTCGCCTAGTCTTTCAGATCAAAATAACTACAAGTATTAGGAAATAATTTGTTATTGAGCAGTAAGCCTTTGAAAATCCCCAACAAGGTCCTTGACCTTGTGTTGTCAGACAAAATCCAAAACACTTGCACAATGGTCATGGCAACAGACTGGCCAGGATAGGTGTATTCTAAATCTTTCCACTCAGAGAGCATTGATCCCTGCTTCAGCTGCTGTTTGGCACCGCTCTGACCTGTTGCACTGCAACAACAAAGGTCAAAGATCAGCTGAAGGTCTCCTAATAAAAGCACCTCAAAAAATCACTAAATAGTAAAGGCCCTAAGGAAGGATATGGTGATATTTTCAACGTTACATTCAGCTCATTTTCAGGGACGTACTTTTTTATTTTGGCAGCTTCACAAGAAATTCGGAAATGTCTTCAATCTCCAGAACTGCTGGACCAACCTGGTAGTACTGAACGGGTATAAAACAGTGAAGGAAGCCCTGGTCCACAGATCGGAGGACTTTGCTGACCGGCCATACTTCCCAGTATATGAACATCTGGGCTACGGAAATAAATCTGAAGGTAAGTCTCTTGGAAATGGACATTCCCTGCTGGCAATAGCACAAGGAGGACTAGGTAGATGGTGGGTAGATGGAAGATTTTCTCAGTACGGTGCCACCTGCTCATGTCCCTCTAGTCAATCTCCTTGTATGTCTGCCAGCCTTTGGTGATGACAAAATCAGATTTGATGAAAAGGGGGCTCCCCTTAGTGGTCGTGGTACAGCTCCAGGTGCTAGCATGCACCTCTTCAGCAGCGTTAGGACACTATCAGTGGTGCAACTTTCCCGCCAGCGATGGAGCTGGTAGTTCCTGAAACCCAGGGGTTAGTGGTTATGCTCACACACTACGTGCACTTTGTCGTCACAAAAAAAAATGGTAACTTTCTTCCAAGACAGAGTATTGGAAGGATATCTCATCCCCCCCAGCTCCTGTGCAGTGGCACAAGCTGCTACCCAGTTCACACAAGCTAAGGGTGCAATGCTGAATGGTTTGGGGGAAGTGATTCCTTTCTCCTTAGCAGTACTTGTTGCTCTCATTGAATCCCCCCTCCACCTTCGCTAGCCATGTACATGCATTAGAAGGTGCAGTAATCCGTTTTCAGAATTGCTTTTTGAAGAAGCTGTACAAGATCAGACTCTTTCATCTATCCACACAGACCTGAACCTCCAACCTCACATTTGCTATTCTCTAGCAAACTTTCCTTGCTGTACGGGTCAGAGCTCCTGACATTTCTTGCTCATCCATAATTCCAGGGATTGTTATAGCAAGATATGGGCATGTCTGGAAGCAGCTAAGGAAATTCACGCTCTCTACCTTGAGGAACTTTGGGATGGGAAAGAAGTCCTTGGAGGAGCGAGTGAAGGAGGAAGTGGGATTTCTGTGCTCTGCAGTCAATGCTGAAGAAGGTTTGTCACATCCAGAAGCATGGGGAAGTCATAGAAAAAGGCAATACAGTGATGCAGAGAGAGAAGTAATACTACAGCCACTCTCGCCTGCATGCAGTGCTCTCTTCCTAAGCAAATGCAGTGTTTCTAGTCTATATGCATTAGTGCCCCTGCTCTACCTTGAAGCCACTTCTGCTTTACACAGTGGGGCTACTGTAACACTAATCCATTTGAAACAGGAAACAAATAGGAAATAAATAGAAATAAAGAAGTAAAATATAATTATTCCCAGAGCTGGGTAACTATTACCTTTATAGTGGAACATACTATCACATGCCATAAAAGTGCAGCTGAGAGTTTTCACAGCACATTGCCCATCATCTAGACATAAAGCAAAGTGTTATCTGTCAAGTCATAGAACAACCCTGCAACTCAGCTTTTCTTGGGAGTTTTCTCCTTTAAACAGGATTGACCAAATAGTGGTAGGAAATGAGAAGATCTTCACTTCCTAGTATAATGCATTTGTACTTTGAGTGGTGTTCGGGGGCTTTTTTGCTTGAAGGCATCAAGGAGGCATTTGTATATTCTCGTTGCTGACTGCTGAGGTCCAACAGCTTGGTGTTGCTTAGCTTCATTGCTTGGTCTCCATTTCCATTTTTAGGTCGTCCTTTCGATTTACGTTTTCTTGTAAATAATGCAGTCTGCAACGTCATCTGCACCACCATCTATGGAGAGCGTTTTGACTATGGTGATGACACATTCAAGAAGCTGTTATATTTGTTTGAAAACTCCCTGAATGAAGAAGCTGGATTCCTGCCTCAGGTAAACCAAGAGCATAATGTGATCTGTAAGAAGCTGCCCTCTGTTGCTTGAGAGTATTGTGTTTTCATTATTTTTCTTTTTGTATCACATAATATCTTCTCTCTCTCTATCTCTTTGATTCTGACATCCCAGCTTCTTAATGTGGTGCCCATTTTGTTGCGCATCCCCGGAGTGCCACAGAAAGTCTTTCGAGGGCAAAAGGCATTCATGGACTTCATAGATGTGCTCATAGATAAGCACATGGAGACCTGGAACCCTGCTTACATCCGAGATTTCACTGACGCGTTTTTAAAGGAAATGGAGAAGGTAGGGTGACACCAGCAGAACGTCAGGGTCCAGGGGAAATAACTCTGCCTGTTTAAGCTTGTTAATAGAAGCTGGCTTTCCTCATAAAGCTGTATAAAACCTCTTACTAACTAATTTACTTCTTTTTAATTCCATGTTGTATCTTGAGAAGAAAGGTGTTAAATTCTTCATGCTGTAACCTCCTTTATTGTCTTAAGAGACCATATTATCTGCTGACGTTCTTGTTCCCATTTTCTACCCTCACATTCCCCTCAGAGTCTAGCAACATCCATCTTTCCAACCTACACCATTTTGAAGGCATTCAAAAGGCAATAATTGAGAGTTCACTAATATTTCTAAGTTTGCACCAGGTGACAAGTCAACAAGATTCTGTGTATGTCAGCGTCTTAATGACTGATGTCTCAAAATCAGTTATACAACTGCCGCAACAGACTGGCTTTTTGGTATCATTGTCCAGTTCGTAGCCTGCCTTTAAACCAAGTTATGGCTTGGAAAGATGGCATCTCCTCTGGGATGTGTGTCTTTGAATTGCTTGCTAAGAACTAGCTCCCTACAGATCAGATGAAGGCCTACATCTGAACCTCACTGAAAAAGGAGTCTTTCCTTTGATTCAGTCAGGCATGAAGTCAGCATAAGATCAAAGGTACTTGCATCAGCCCATCCATCCATCACATGTTTCTGCACATGGATTCACTAAATTTCAAGTGCCAGATGAGCAAGAGTAGCAAATTCTGCCTGCAAATTGCTTCCGCCATCCCAGTCCTCAGGCTGGACGGCTGCTCTGCATAATGAGCCCTACCGTGTGCTGGGCTCCTCCAGTCTACGTGTTAGCTCCACCCAGCTCACACGAGCAGAGCAACGTGACCTCCGTTACTCTGCACTGAGCAGTGCTATTTGGGGCAGATGTGAGCCTGACCATGTTGCCTCTTGTCACATCTCTTCTGTTCACTACAGTCCCCTGATAAGCCAGTCTGATAAATCCCTCTACTAAGTTAACTTTGGTCAGGTCAGCCCATTAGCTCCCTTGCCAGAGATCTTTTATTGGAGTAAGAGTTGAGTCTTAAATGCCTTATTAATTGCTATCCATATTACAAGAGCATCAAAAATATACAGAATAACTTATCAGAAGCTAGTCCCTAGGAAAGGAAAGCATAAAGAGGATTAGAAAAGACAAGCAGATGAACTCATGCAGAGAGCTTGTCATATCTCATATGCTAACAAATTTGAGCTCAATTAGCATTTGGATGAGAGACCAGTTTTGCTGAAATTGGTGTTGCAGACTTAATAGGCAGCAATGATACCCTGATTTTTTTTTTTATTGTAAGAAAATAGCAGGGGAGAAGCACCAAGAATCTGTAATGCATAGCTATAGATAACCCCCTCAAAATACTGTTAATTTTGCATTTGCCACATCAATGCAGCCTCCTCTCTAACTGTGTGGGTTTTATCATCTGATCAAACCTGAATAACTGTGTTCCACCTCCTCTGGGGGAGGATGTTATGGCAAGTGGCAGGGGCCTGCTGTTTGAGTTGAGAGCACAAGGCATTTGCTTCTGTCCTGAAGGCAGGTGTAGCATTAATCTCTCAGAATACAGGAGGTGACTGATGACCTTCAAATACAGGAAGTAACAGGACTACTGAAGTACATCAGTCATACACAGACCGTTGCCTGTGTTGTACTCTATTCTCCCAATTAACTTCTTGGTCAGCAAAAATGGATCCAGTACTTCTCTGGAACAATGGTGTTCTCGCCCAGCAAGTACCCCAACTCCAATCACCCACTTGTTTGCTCTCCACAGGGTAAGGTGGCTGAAGAGAATGGTTTCAACTATAACAACCTTCGTCTGGTGACTGCAGACTTGTTTGGAGCTGGTTCTGAGACCACCTCCACCACTCTCCGGTGGGCATTTCTGTACATGCTTCTCCACCCAGAAATACAGAGTAAGTGAGAGGACAGGCAGAGGTGTGGTGTGTTCCCTTCAACCTTCATTTTTCTGCGAGGAGACTGAATATGTGCTCTCCACGATTTGGGGATTTTTGCAATGAAGAACAGCTTTGGTGATTGTTGGTCTAGCAGAAACCCGGAGAAACATGTCCCACACATAGCTGTTCTGGCAGGGCCCAGTGCCAGGGTGGGGAAGCCCTAATGAAAAGAGTAGAGTTGAAAGGGCAAGCTTGGTCTCTCCTTCATTTTGAAGGCTACTTGAGGACTTCCAGTGGCCAGAGTACTCGCCTTCCTGTATTTGGAATAGATCCTAATCTGTTTAATTCTCTAATGCTGCATGCCAGGTATCCTTTCAGCTGCATAGTGGAGGGGTAAGGTAACATGTCAAGTGATCAGACCTTTATTAAAGACGCTGTGCACAAAGAATAGTTATACAGATGGCTCTGAGCAACTGAAAACAAATGCATTCCCCTCTAGTTTCTGTTCCTTTCTCTAATTGCTTGTCCGGCTTGTACCCAGTGTCTACTGATCTCATGCCACCGGCTTTCCTACAGCTTGTACCAGCCCTTTCTGCTTATCTAAGGGCGCTCTAATTCCTTAGCTGTGCTGCTTTCAGGTAAGGTCCAAGCAGAGATTGATAAGGTGATTGGCAGAGACAGATCACCCACCATGGAGGACCAAGTGAGCATGCCCTACACCAATGCTGTGATCCATGAAGTGCAACGCTACGGGGATGTCATTCCTATTGGACTACCTCACATGACGTACCGGGACACTGAGCTGCAAGGCTTCTTCATTCCCAAGGTGACTGTGGCCAGACAGGCAACACAGCATCCTCTCCCTGTGCAGATGCCAAGCCTGGGGTGCGGGTGACCCCATGTAACTCTGCAGTGTTGCACTTCCATCCCCAAATCACAGTCACTGGCGAGCACTGAAGTAGGACATTTTGAAATGCTAAGACCGGGCAGACGGTCACATTTGTGCTCTAGGTTTGTGCTGGTTATGTGGGAACCCAACTGCAGTGGGTCAGCACAAAAGTTTGCTTTGCTTTCAGTGAGCTGTGACATCCACTGCCCTGCTTGTGTTGGAAGGAGGAAGTAAGGGGGCCTAACAGGCTCTCTGGAGGCACATGACACCAGCTTCCTGGCTTTCCTAAGATGGTGGTGGTAGTTAAAACTCTAATCTCTGGAGCTATTCAAATGCCACTGGCATTCAGTCCACTGCCTTTGTGACAGGTAGCTGCTCTGGTAGCAATGAAAGCCTGGGATTTTTTTATTTTTTTTTTAGCCTTGAGATATCTCCTGTAGCTTAGAACATTGACATGTGAAACGGGAAAGCTTTGCCATTTCCCATGGCCCCTGCAAAAGCTGGGCTTTGAAATCTGTCAGTTGGGTTTTTTCTCCAGCTATAAAACAGGTCCAGGACAACCTGAGCAGCAGAGGCCATTGCCACTGTGTAACCATGAAATTGGCATTTGCACGCAATGGCCTTTGTAAGGATACAAAATGCAAAAGTTCAGGTGCTTCAGAGCATAGGGCAGGCACCATATGTCAATGTAAAAGTGCCCTGCTTTACCTGTTTTAAATAAGACACAGAAGAGGAGATAGGTGTCTTATTCTGAAGCACCCAATGATGGTTGCTATTAGGTGGGAGACACAGACCAAAGAGGGACCAGCACTTATCTGTTGTGCCAAGATAATGCTGCTGTTCTCACATAAGTTGTTTCTTCTGGTGGAGGAGCGCAGGGGACGACAATCATCACCAACTTGTCTTCCGTGCTGAAGGATGAGGCAGTCTGGGAAAAGCCAAATGAGTTTTACCCCGAACACTTCCTGGATGCAAATGGGCAGTTTGTGAAACCAGAGGCTTTCCTGCCTTTCTCAGCAGGTAAATCTGAGGGGAGGATACAGCTGCAAGTCAAACGCACAGCAGGAGGGGTGATCTGCTCCTCCCATGGTGACTCCAGTGTGGTTTAATGTCCTCTGTCACAGACACTTTCTATACCCTCTCTTGCAGGGCGTCGTGCCTGCCTGGGGGAACAGCTGGCCAGAATGGAGCTCTTTATCTTCTTTACCACTCTCCTGCAGAAATTCACCTTTGTGCTCCCCGAGGACCAGCCCAGCCCAAGGGAGGATGGTCGCTTTGCCCTGGTGAGCAGTCCACACCCATACCAGGTGCGAGCTATCCCAAGATAAGTGCACGCCCCTCTCACTCAGAGACCACCACCAGTTCACTCTGTCAGAAATGTTGCAGGTCTAGGCAGGATCATGCTGGGTTCCACTCAAGACCTCTCAAGTCTGTGCAGATGCCCCCAGCTGCATAAAGTAAGGATCTGGCCCAATATATTGTTTAGCTTAATTCCAGTCCTGGATCTTGAATCAGACAGCCATAGCAAGAAACAAATGATGATCAAGTTTGCAAGTACCTATATACCTGATCAGCAAGCTCTGCTGTACTTTAGGCTCTCATTGGTTGCAGAAGCAGTTCACTGAGCACACAGCCACTGAAAGAATTATTAATCCTGAATTAGTTTACTGAAATACAAGGGTATCCTGGGTAAAAGACAACCCTGGGGTCTTGCCAATCCTAGGAGCAAAAAAAAAATGGGAAAAATCTGTAAAGTACTCCTGACCCACTCCCTTCCTAGTTAGCCCCACTGCATACCCAGCCATGCTCTGCCTCCCATGCGGTGCCGTCCCACAGCTGCATGTGCCTCTGCCTCGTGCTCTGGGGAGTCCAGCTCTGGCTCGGTTCCTGCAAAAACAATCCATGGCCCATCAGCTGATTTGGCACGTGGTGCTGGTGGGCAGGGAGAGAGCTTCAGATCCAACAAAGTAACATTTAAATGCAGTTTCAGAGCAGTGCTCCTGAAAAATCTTGCCATCCCATAAATACGTATCCCCTTCATTCCTTCGTGTTTGTTGCATACCCTTGTCTATTGCACACATACTGCACTGCCTTCATTTATAGCCCCAAAGAAAGTAAGTTTTAATCCAGAGAAATGCCTGACAATCCTTATGTCACGCTATGCCTCCAGTAGGAGTAAATAGCAAGGAGTACATAAATAATCTGTATGGTGTTTCAGCCACAGAAGCAGGTCATTTGTGAAGTAGATAAATTCCCATAAATATATTCTAAGAGGAATCCTCGTGTCCAGATTTACCCTCTCGTACCTAAATAGTTCCTGAAAACTGTTTTTTTTTCAGCATTACATAAAGTAAGCTCTTGGGCAGGTTTGGAACTCACACAGGGATGGAGTTAGGCTGTTTGAAAAAGTACAGCTGTAGATTTCAGAGCTACCTTTCTCTTTCTTCCTGCAATATACCTGACAAATTGTTTTACAAGGTGTTAAGATACGTTGATGTTTAGATTAGTGGTAACTACATTTAATCATGTGGCTGAAAAGATCATAGCATAAAGGAGCTTCTATGCATAATCACAACTAAAGAAATCGACAGTCACATCTATCTTTCTAATACTCATTTTGGAAGCTATGAAAGCTATTGAATTATGCAAATGCTTAATACCGTTGTTAAGATTTTTACTTCAGCAGGAACTGCACATTTATGCTTTTCATCTACAAAATAATCTGGAAGAATAAAAGTGCTCTGGAAAGCCTTCTTTTCCCCCCTCTCCTCCCTGTGGTTGTCTCACAG
>VZTV01025684.1:27582-40351 GCA_013400875.1 Anhinga rufa
GGCGGGAGGCACCGAGCGGCGGGGCTCGCCGCGGAGGCGGCGGCTGCAACAAGATGGCGGTAGCGGGCAGAGGAGCGGTGTCCGCTGCCGTGAAGCCGATCTTCAGCCGGGACCTGGGCGAGGCGAAGCGGCGTGTGAGGGAGCTGTACCGGGCCTGGTACCGCGAGGTGCCCAACACGGGTGAGGGCGGGCGCGCGAGCTCGAGCTCAAGGTCGTAACGGCCACCCCGCAGCCGTTGGGTTCTTAAAGGGCCCGCCCGTCGCCGGGTGCCGGTTACGCACACACACCCCACACCCCCCCTCCGGTGCGAGGGGTCCTGCCTCGCCCCGTGGTGCGGCCCTCTCCCCCCGCCCCGCCCCGGCCCGCCGCCTGCGGGGCAGGCGAACGCGGTTGTTCGGGGCCTTACCGGGACCGCGGGCTCCCGGCCGCTCCCCGGCGGCCTTGCCCTCCCCGGCCCCAGGCTGAGGGAGGTCTGGACGGGGAACCCCGCTCTCCTCATGCCTCACTTGCCGCTTGGGTCCTCCTGGTTAAGGAAAAGAGAAATCTAGCCTTAATTTTCCAGATCGGGGGTGTGTGGCATGATTGCCTGCCTCCTTGAAGCTGCACGGGGACTCGTGCCGCAGCTGTGTTCTTTATTCGTTTTAAATAAATCAAATTAGCGAAGCTGGAAGATGTTGCAAGAACAAATGGCCGTGTAGTGTTTCGTAGGGTTGAGTTGGACATTGTCAGTGGTAAAAATGAAAAGCCATATAGATGACCTCTGTGGGCGTTCTGGTTTTTGTAGTACACCTGTACCAGCTGGACATCACGGTGAAACAGGGACGTGACAAGGTGCGGGAGATGTTCATGAAGAATGCCCATGTTACAGATCCACGGGTGGTAGACATGCTGGTTATTAAGGTACAAACAAGCCATTCCCATTTTGCTGAAGCTGCAGAGAATGTGAGAGCAGATAAAAGGTGGTGAGCATGGTGGAGGAGGGGGACAGGCTTTTTTCAGCTTGCACTGTGAAGGAGTTTTCTCTTGCAATCCAGACTGGCTTATCTGTTGGTAAGGGAGCAAGCTGCTTTAGCATGCAGAGGGATAGGGTCTCAACTCACTTGAGTCAGTAGCTAGAATACGGATTTCTGTCACTCAGTGTACTGGCTCTTCTGGTTTGCCAATGTTTAAAAGAGAAGTTGTATGGCGAGCGAAGTGGTAGCTTAAATACAGAGTTTGTTGTTTTTTTAGAAAACAATGGCAATCAAAGAAAGGGGAAAAAGATGCTGCTAGCTAGTTTACCATTAAAAATTACTTTTCTACTCTTTGCACTACTTCCTTAGATTGGATGGTGGTTTTCTTCACCGATTCTGAAACATACATTAGAGTGGCAGTACTTGGTGGGAGGCTGGCTTTGGGTGGCAAAACACCCCTAGTCTGTAACACATCTGGTTGTGTCTCGGGCCTGAGAGACCTGTTGGGTTTAAAGTAATAATCAGCATACCAAGAGTATGGCAAGGCTTCAGAACGGGTCTGAGCAACAGTAACTGACCTCTGCAGAGCTAATGCATTAGACAGCTTCCAGCCAAGGACTGATGTGCTCACCTGTTGTATTTCCTGTGCTTCAAGACAGTTAGTCTGTCTTTACGTGATGAAAAAAATCTGGAAGCAGAATCCTAGGTAATATGGTAGGTGACAGTTCCAGGCAGTCTCATTTTGCCCTGTGCTGCCATCCTCTGAGACCAGTACAATAATTCATAGATTGGAGTCATGTTATGTTTAATACCTCTGTGGTAGCGATACTGGTGCAAAGCACTTAGCAGCAATATTACTTAGTTTGCAGCTAACTTGCCACTGTTCCGAAAAATTAAACAGAGGTGCATGAAAGGTAGGAAAGTTATATAGAATTGTATGGGGATGCCAGTCATGAGAGAAACAAGGCAGGTTCTAAAATGGGGGTAGGGTCCTTTGCCCATTCCACAGGGCTGGGAAGTTGCGCTGTGGAGACAACTGATTTGTTAATGTAGGACATGAAGCAACAAAGTCACAAGGCAGGAACAGTAAATATATTTGTGTCACAGTATAGGTGATGCAAACAGTCTTTAGGAGTACAGAATTGTTGATGCAGCTATCTTAAGGGCATTGAAATAACTTTTGTGGTGCTGTATAGTTAGACTCGGGCTCTAACTGAGAACAAAATTCTTTTGTTTGTGCACAGGGAAAAATGGATCTTCAAGAAACCATTCAGGTATGGAAGCAGAGGACTCACATCATGAGGTATTTCCATGAGACGGAAACCCCACGACCTAAGGACTTTCTGTCCAAATTCTATATGGGCCATGATCCCTGAGAGATTGCCTCTGTGTCTTCCTGCCTTGTGTTACAAATAAAGTTCTATACAGTAGAAAAAAAAAAATCTGTACAGAAGGGTTGTATAGCATATTAGGAGCCTAATGACTGACTCTGAACCCAGAGTGTGCGCAAGTCGTTATGAGCTGTATGAAGAGCTGTGATTTCCTGGCTTTTGCCAGTGTGTGTATTTTCAGTGGATGGAGTTTGTCCCATCACTTGCCCTGGAGTGTCTGCTGAATAACCACAACCCAGCCTGGCTGTGGGGCTTTCTGGCTAGGCTGCAGCCCTGAGTGTAGGTGTTAGCACTGTGGAATAAAGAGCAGAAAAGCCAGCGTAGTCACAGAAACCTTCCTGTGCTTGAGGCCCATCTGTATTTATGCAGTGTTTTGCAATTTCATGCTATGTCTTTGATGACCTTGGTTTTTTTACTTGGACACTATTCTCTGTTTACTTCCTCACAGAGAATGGCGTAAAATCCAATAGGCCAATAAAGCCCTTTGTGCAATAAAAAGATCAGCAGAGTCTATTTCCCTGCTGCAAAATGAAATTACATGGCAAAATGGAGTTTTGTACTGTTGCCTAGAATAGGGAGGTTCTTTAAGAGCTTCTGATGCCTAGCAGAAGATGGTGCCCTACCATTGCCTCCTTACCTGAATCAGGAATTACTAGCTCCCTTTTGAGAAGGGCAAGGAGAACTTGTTCTTTCACCAGTCAGAATGGGTTTTCAGCAGGTAACTTGGTGCTGGAGCTCCCCTGTGTGTGATCAGCACTGAATCCTTGTACTCCGCTCAAACCGCTTTTTGTCCTTGCCCAAATACCGGGGGCTTCTCCCCTGCGTGAGGATGGGAGAGCAGCACTGCTCAGGGACATGTTCATAGGTGTCCCTAGGAGCTGTGGGGGTGGGGTGTTCCCAGGGGCAGAGTTGAAGAAGGAACACCGCCAGGAAGGGGCCAGGAGAGATGGTGGGATAAAGCAGCGCTAAGGAGCATGTCTGTACAGAAAACAGGAGCAGGGACGTGTTTGGCTCCCAAGAACAGGTGAAATGAGCACCCCCTTCTCAGAAGGCCTTGGGGAAGGAGGGGCAACTTGGGCACTGTGCGACTCAAGAATGTGCCAGCTGCCTTCCCCAACAGCTGTGGGGTTACTCAGATTGCAGCTCCCTTTTCTCTCAGCGGCTACGCTGTAGAGTTACAGAGCAAACATCAAAAGCAGTGCCAAATAACGGGGAGCAAATGTGGCTGTTTGAAATATATACACTGCACTTGTGTGTGCAATGTTGAAAGGAACATTTTAACAGCTACATGAACAATGAAGGGAAGAGCGGGCAGTCAAGAGAAGAGGCCAGATCTAGTGACAGAAACCATGAGAGAGGCACTGGGGCTTTAAAAAAAAATAAAATTAACCTTTCAAGGTATTTGAGAAAACAGCTGGTCCCATGTGACTGAAGATACTCTGCACATGCCCTAGCAGTAGAGAAGACCCTTTTAAGTCTATTACACAATGATTTAATTGCAATAGCAAACATTTCTATGAAAAGAAGAGATGAAGTTTATATACAGTTAAGAAAATAAATACATTGGGGCTCATACAGAAGGAAGTACTGAACTGCCTATGAAATACTAGGTGGGAGGAGCCAGAGCATTCAGAGGTTTTCCCTATTTGTAGATTAAACACTGTAACATGTATCAGCAAGTTAGTTTACCACTCATGATCTTAACCTTTTACCAAACGTACTCAAAACTTCTAGCTCTGCAGTGATAATACTGTATTTGATCCTCAGTGAGGTGAAATTAATGATGCCGTCTCCATCAGACATGCCTGCACAGTGCTAGGTTGTAAATCAACGTTATTTGAACTGCGGTGCCAGCACTGGTATGCGCTCCATTCTTTAAGTGGGGCTGTATTGTGGGGCTGCTGCCCCCTCTAGGATGGCTGTCGTGTACTGGAGGCAAGTACTGAACTACAGAAAGGGCTCATAAGAGGAAATAAATATGAAGAGAGTCTCCCTATCAGAACAGGCATATGGAGGTAGAAAGGTTAAGAAAGAAATGCTAGGTCATAGGTATATAAACACAAGACCGAAGTCATTCATCTCAATCTCTTAATCTTTAATTGTTTCCCATATTGCTAATGAAAGGAATCCTAAGCAGTCTTTGATGAGGTGAGCATGTGTGTGCAAGGATGCAGGGCCTACCAAGCACTTCCTTCAACCCTGATGGACAGGTTTCCGTCACACAGAAACGTGCAGGGCGCTCAGTGGCGAAGGGGATGCAGAGCCCCCCGTCCTGTTCAGGGAGGACGAAACACAGGTGACAGATGTTGGAACCATTGCTTTGTCGATGGTTTTCTCCCTTCTGTTCTTCCATTACAGTTCTGCAAATAGAATAATAAGCCATTAGTCTTCAGACACACCGTACTGAGCTCCAGTCCGTACCCTCCCCCTGAACCACAAAAGGTGGTATTTACATGAAAGGAGTTTCTCACAGGCCATTGCAGTCTTAACCTTTTAATTCTCTGGTTTTACTTGCACATTACATGCTGGAAAATCTCTGTATCAAACAGAATACATACACCAAACCGGTTAGAAAACAACACTATTTAAAACTTCTTTAAAACAACTTTGTTCTATTAAGAATGAAATACACCCAAACTCAAGTCTTTACACAAGGGCAAACCAAACGGAACAGCATAAAATGGAGGAAAGTGTAGTGTAGTGTACTGTAGATAAAGGAAGAGCAGAAATAATTCACCTTTATCTGATGAGTCTGAATAGTCCAACTACTCCAGAGATCAGTGTTGTCATACCCACCAGACAGTTTGTTCTGAGGGGTTCTGGAGTTCTCTCAGATTGAAATTCTGATAGAGATGAACATTCTCTTTTAAAATAGTCATTCTGTGAGTTAGCAGAAGACTTTTAAACAGGTAAACGTGCAATAACGCTGAAGTCCCTCCTGCCTGCGGTATAGACCCTCACTGACTACAGTTTATTTCCAATTCCCATGACAAGATCTAAACCACCATCAGTTTATTGTGACCTCTAGCGAGCGTACGTTGCAGAGGTTTCAGTTCGGATACCACTCCGGCCTACTCCAGTGCAAAGGAACTGAGAAGTTCGTACCCAGAGGCAATACAGCTGCAGGCGTCCCTGCGTTTAACTGCAAATGCACCTTTCACAGCTGCTGCCGCCTGTACTTCCGAGATTCTCCTCCCTGCCCCCAGCCAAACAGGAAGCACAAATAATTAGGTTGCCGGTGATGTTAATGGCATACCCTTTAATCATCGTCGTCATCATCCTCTGGGACAAAGATATCATGTTCTTCAAGTAGGGCCGCGAAGTTCTTACTGATCTGAGTCCCGACGTAGAGGAAAGGGAGCACAACGCTGAACACTCGGAGGAGGCCGAAGGGCGTCTGCGAGGAGTCGATTGGCAAAGATTAACCCTTACCAGCAGGCTGCACCGGCGTGCTGTGCTCCCTGCCGCGCCGCGGGCGCGCAGCGGACCCGGGAGCGGCGGGAAGACCGCCCCGCTGGCGCCGAGCCCCCAGCGGCGGGGGCGCCGCCTGTCACTCAACCCCGCCGCCCCGCCCATAGCAGATGCGCCCGCACTGATTGGCCACCGCCGTCATCCGTTACGCCACGATTGGCTGCCGCTCCCACCCGCTCGCCCCTCACTCACCTTAACGGGCTTGGGCAAAATGGCGCCGCTGCGGGTGACGGTAGCGCTCCGGGAGGGCACAAGCGGGGCGACCGGGCTGCGGCGCGGCCCGCACTGGCCCGCCCGCCGCGAGTAAGCCGCGGCCACCGCCAGCAGCCGCCCGCCTGCCGCCGCCATCCTGCCTCCTGCCCCTCGCCGGGCTCCCGTGACGACGGCCGAGCCGAGGGCGTCACCCGGGGCGGTGGGGCCTCCGGCTCTCGCGAGGCTTGAGGGGAAGGGGCGCGATGGCCGCCGCGCATGCGCGGGGCGGGACCGCGAAGGGCCCCGCCGCGGGAACAGCCGGGGGGCCCGGGGTTTAGGGACCCCCCTAAAACCGGGCAGGGCGGGGGTCGCCAGGCCCCGCCGCCGCCTCCCGCGGGTGTCGGGGGTTCACGGCTCCACCGGCCACGCACGAGCTACGAAACCACAACGCTTTATTTGGCTTCACGGCAATAAAATACAAACGTTAACAATGTCTTGAAATGCACCGTCCGCGCGTAAAACAAAGGCGCATGCGAAACCGCCTCTTAACAAAAAAAGAACACATCTACCTCAAATAGAAGCACTTCAAAAGGCGGGAGTGTTTCCACAGGGTGCTCGTAGTGTTGCCTGGAAATTGTGCAGATTATAAAGTCACCAACACAGGGACCCCGCGCGCTCCAGTGGAGTCTGGTGAAGTTTCTCTGCAAAGGCAGCTGAGAGGGGCAAGGTTGGGGCGTCACCCACCCCCCAAATTAGTATGTGGCAGCTATTGTAACAGAAAATGTCCAATCTGGGCTGTAAACGTCCACCAAATGTGCAGCAGTGGCAACGAGTAAAATTTTTTGGTCATTCTTATCGCTAGGACCTGTATTCAGGGGAAAACGTCACCGCAGTTGTTTTAAAAATGTACAGAAATAAAACCCCACATTATGGGCCTCAATCTGAAATCCCAGCCCCAGAAAAATACAAGGATTTTGTAAACTATTTTAGCAGGACTGGGAGTCCTTGGCACAGCCTACAAAGGCCACATCAGAATCTCCCTCCTTTCAATCTTCAATTTCTTTTTAAATTCGAGCATTCAGATTCAAGCATTTTCTTCTCATCTCTTTTGCATTATTATGCTAAAGAAAAACTCTTAGAAAAGGATTTGACTTCAGTACTTTAGGAAAAGCAGCCATTCTGCTTTAGTGTTCAGCCCCTCCTTTTGCTACGGAGCCTGTTTTGTGCTGCCCAGACACTTTCTTTTTTTAAAATATAATAAGGGAAAGTGAAGGTGGGAGGTGAAACAGTCCAAACCTGAATGACCAGAGAAAAGAAACTGTGTGGCAATCAGTCTCATTTTGCTGTAGGGGACAATGAAAACTCCACTTTTCTGGTCATTATCTCTGCCTGCAGACAGAAAGAGAGGCCGCTCCATTAGGCAGATGCATGTGCAATCTCAGGAAGCTGAAATCCCCACCTTCTGCCTGGGGGCTGCTTCAAAGGCACTGCCAGCACAGCTGATCCTCAGCCGAGCTGGTTTGATAACCTCCATCTCAGAGGAGGTGGCGGAGCACCCAGGTGCTTCCTGCCTATCGAAGCAAGTGGCAGTGGTCATTAAAAAAACCTGTACTCCCATACAAATTTGGGCATGGTTCCAATTATGGCTCTTTTTACTCACAAAAGGACCATCCCTGCTATGTGAGCGGGATGGTGAGGAAGCCCTGACCAAGCGCATCCAAAGTCATACAGCACTTTGGAGACCTAGCAAAGCCCAGGCATGGACAGCTGGACCCAGCACAAATACTGTGCAGGATTCAGCATTTTATTCTTGGCGCTGCAGAATAAAACACAAAATTATTCCAAATGCAATCAGGCAGAAAGCAGAGCGCAGGTCCTCATTTGCAGGATTTAGGATTGAGTTGAGATATGTACTAATGCAAAGGCAGGTAGCGTGGAAATTGTGCCATTTGAATGGGACAGCTTAAAGCATTAAATACAAGCTCTTCAGTAGTGTTACTAGCACAAGCCTGGCTTATTAAAGCAAACTAAGCTTCTTAAAAGTGAAACTGCCCTTAAATGAATAATACTGTTTCAGTTCCAGTTCTGACAGAACTGGCTTTGTTAATTTATTTTCCCTTTCAATTCACTTCTGATTCTTGGGTCTCATGTAGAAACTGCCATTACATTTTGATTTATTTTGGAAGTTAAATCTTTACTGTCAAACTGTCTTATGTAAGTCTGAGACATCAGGAATATTATTCTCTCTGTACTACGTTAAAAAAAACCCAAACAAACAACAAAAACAACAGAAAAATGCTTGCCAAATCTGACCCTGGCCCCAAAATACACACACTCAGAGCAAGAAGGCACCAGGTGGTGCCATCCCCTGATGCTGCTGCCCTGCCTTGTGGGGAAGGGGACAGGTTCCCAGCCAGGAACGCTGCAGCACTGAACTACTTAAGCAGCAGGTAGGGAAGCAGAGCTGGCCCATAAGTCCAGCCAGCTGGGCTGCTGATGGAGCCTGGGCACTGGCCTGTGACCACCTCCTCCTGTTTTTTCCAAACTGTTTTCACTTAAAAAGCAGAACTAAAATAATCCTCCCAAACTCAAAGATCCCTACTGTAAGGAAATACAGACACTAACTGGATATAACTGGATTGCATCACTCGTATGTGAAGGTTACACTCCCACCGCCCAAAGTAATTTTGTAAGATCTGATTTAAGATCTGATTTCCTCTAATATACCATTGAGCCATAATTAGGCAGGAGGCTGGAAGCTCATAATCCAGAACTACCAGAGATATATTTGTAAAGGCACCAGAAGTTAATGGAAGTCATTTGATTTCTGCATTGACAATCTCTAATGGCTATTGCAAAGTATTAAGCTGAGTGCATTTAACTCCAGAAAGGCAAATAGGTTCCTACCAGTCATGACCTGGAATAGCCTCTTGCTTTCCTAGCAAGGCTCCTTAATAAAACAGGGCAATAAAAACAGGTTTAACATTGTTAGATAGGAAGCACAAGACTGCTTCACATATTTTTTCTGCTTTGAAAAACAGTCCTTGAAAAGAGGATAAGGGGGAAGATTTATCAATGCCATCTCCAGGGTGCTGCAGCCCCTGGACTCAGCACCCACCTACTTGTACCGTCTGCCTCACAACCAAGGTTTCTGACCTACTGGCAAAGCACACATCTGTTTCCATAGTGAGGTGACAGGCTTGCCTCCCTGCAGCCCTCCTCACCTGCTGGGAGGACGGGACATGCTACAGAGAGCAGCCGAGTGATGCTGACAAGAAATTGGAGGGAAATGCCAGCAGGTCAGGCGCTCGCTTTGGTAGAAGGCAGCGATACAACTTTGATGCTAGAGGGGCAAGCCCAGGCACTGCTGACTCAGTCAGTCAGTGCAACCTGTAACTTACGCCCACATCTTCACTTCTCCTCCTGGGGCCAGCCCTCTCCTCCTCCCCACTCCTCCACAGCCTCTCCTCTGACTGTGCAGCTCTGCCACAACAAAGAGAGAGGCTCTGCAAGAGCGCGGCTCTGGATGCCGTCTCGGGCAAGCTGCCCAACGAGCCAGCTGAGCCCTATATGGCACTTTGTGGGAGCTACAGTTGCGCAGAGGCTGATAAATTCACCTCTGGCAAGGCAAAGAGGCTTTAGCGTCCCTGTTTTGGAACAGGGAAGGCTTGAACTGGAGACATTAACAGGCTTGGCTACTGCTCAGCAGAGTCCAGATCAGCCCTGGGGAGCTCCTGGTCCTCGCTGTTGCTTCAGACCAGGCTCGGTGTCTCCATTTCAGCCTCGCTGCTGAGCTCAGGCACCCAGAGACGGATGCAAGCCTGTGAAATCCACATCCTGAGGGATTTAGCAGGGAGGAGGGTTAGTGCAGATGAAAGTAAAAAAAAAAAAGACAACATGAGAGCCCCGTCCTCATTGCCCTGGCTGCTGGGCCAGCCACAGCCATGGTGGCTCACATGTGTCCTGTGGTGAGAGAAGCACAAGGCTGGAGGCACCCACCAGGGCCAGTGGCCCATCGGAGGCATTTTGTAAGAGCCCAGCCTTATCTGCAGCGAAAGAGCAAAGCAGAAGGACTTTGGCACAAGACCACAGACACTAATAAACGCTGACTTGTGCAAACTTCCACACTGAGAAACAAAACCAAAAAAAAGTGGTGAAGGAGAGGCGGGCGATGAAGCACCCAGAGCATCCACCACACCAGGACGGCAAGGGGCTGAGCCTGTCGGGTGAGGTTCGTTGCATATGTGCCAATTTGGGCCCGCTCCACACCTCCTATCACCAGCAGAGGAGAGTTCAAAGGCAGTTCCCCTGATACTACACACTCCCCAGCTGTATAAAGCCTCATGGAAATGAAACGTGAGGTTTGGGGAAGACCTGGGTCCCTCCCAGATGCCCCATGAAGCACACATGCACCACACACTCGGCCACCGACCAGGGCAGGGGGCAAGCAGCGTCCCTCACTTCGCTCTTCCCGTGTGGAAGACAAGCTGCTGGGCATCAGCTGGCCGGTGGCCCACATCCCTGGTTACGGGTGTCCCCTCTTCTGCCTCTCCTGCCACTCCCGTCTCAGCGCCGCGATCTCCTGCCCATACCAGCTGTGCAGCTTGGAGAAGCAGGCCATCTCTGGTGACACTGTGCTCTCCAGCATGGCCGGTGAGAGGCCGGGGACCAGGGACCCCGCGGTGCTGCCGGTGGCCGAGCGCCAGCGCGGAGGCAGGGGTGGGGGCTTTGCATGCCCCCCGTCACGGTCGGGGCAGGTGGCCCCACCGGGGACGCCACCACCACTACCCCACGTGGAGTAACCGTTCTCCAGGATGGCAGGCTTCTCCGGGACAGGCAGCAAGGCGGGGTTGGAGAGATGCCTCTTTCTGCTGGAGGAGGAGGACCTCCGTGGAGACTTGCGGCAAGCGGCCAAGCTCTTGCAGGCCTCCTCCAGCTGCTTCTCCAGCTCCCTCACCACCAGCCGCATGTAGTCGAAGCTGGCCCGCGAGAGCGCCTTCACCCAGGCCTCCATGGCAGCCTGCCCGTCAGCCACCAGCACGTAAGCCCTGGCGCCGGCGTCGTCAAAGCGGATGGCGAAGGCGAACTCCTCAGCGGCCTCGCACAGCTCCACAGTGCAGCCCTCCAGCACCACCAGCCCCAAGGGCTCCCGGCTTTCCCGCTCCTCAAAGTAGAAGAGGAGGTTGCCCTTGAGGACGAACCAGCGGCGCTGGTAGGAGGTGGCGTGGTGGTGGGCATGGTGGTGGTGCCGCTCCACCCGCTTGCGGAGGAAGCCGGCATGGTCGGCAGGCGAGTCGCAGGTGGCGTAGTGGGCCACGCTCCGCTCATTCAGCTTCATCGCCCTGCCTAGAAGCAGAGGAAGAGAGGGGGAAGAAATCAGCTTGGGGCTAGAAACATCTCACCTGCCCTGCCAGGAGAGGCCTGATCCTGCCCCAAGCCCGCCATGGGGAAAAGCAGCCCCGACTCCAGCAGCCAGCGCTGCAGGACAGTGTCTAACCCAGCAAGTACCCCTGCACATGGCAGGCTGGTTCCTCGCAGCTGCAGAGAGGAGGTCATCACCAGAGCCCCACCACCGAGACACCTGCCTTCTCTGGGGACGACAACACGGCTGCTTCCCTTCTTATTCCACCAGTGACCTACTTTGCTGTATTTTTATGGGGCACATCAAAGAAACTTGCCTCTGTGCCTGCGAGGCGTTCATTTCGCTCACTCCTCTATTATAGGGCAGGAAAAGGAGGGTGTTTTCAGACCCAAGGGCTCTGGGACCTCTGTTTGAGCACCCTCTCCCCACTCCCTGTCTCCATCCAGGACCACCCGTCCCCACCAGCCCTCCCAGCAGCAGCACCCCCAGCCCCGGCAGCTTAACCAGCAGCGGGGTGCAAGGTGCCGTACCGGCTGTGCAGGTCAGACCGCAACCCCTTGCCGTCTTCCCTGGGCAGGCTGCTCCATTGCCAAGGGCCTCCGAAGCTTCACCGTGCCGAGCCCCATCCCTGGTCAGAGGAAAGGCGGCAGAGAGGGAGTCACAAACCAGAACAGTTTGGGACTGAAAGAGCAAAGAGCTACATCGCCCCAGAGAGCTGGGGCCCTCACTGCACAGGAGCGGCCAGGGCCGGGCACCGCAGGCGGGCAGCTCTGGGAACAGGGGTGGCGAAACCGAGGGCACGTGGTTGGCTTCAAAGCCTGAGCCCTATCCCAGCTCAGGCCCACGGTCCCGTGGGTTTGAGTTTTGGCTTTGATTACAAAAAAAACCCCTTTTGCAGAAGCACAGCACCGCACCATCTGCGGAGGCCCCGCAGCAGGCGATCCAGCAAGCTGGCGGGTCCCACCGAAGGACACAGCAAACGCAGCCTTTGCGCTTCTACAAGCTGCAAATGGACGTCCAACCTCTAAAACTCCACATAAAGAAATACGCAGAAAACAAACCACAGCCGCNCCGGGCGGGGGAAGCTCCCCGCTGCCGAGCAACCTCCGCCATCCCTCAGGGAGCCCTTCTCCCGCATCAGGACTCGTGGAGCAGGGCTCTGAGGACAAGGGGGCACAGCCCCCAGTTGGAAAGTGGACAAAAACCCCATCAGACGCAAGGAAACACTGTTCCCGGGGGCTGTTTTGCCCTCGGCGCCTCAGCCTGAGGAACCTCCAGCTTTGCCCGCTCAGGCTGAGGACTGTGGGTGTCCACTGAGGAAAGGGTGGCCCACGCCAGCTGGGGCGGGGGGGGTCCCGCGGTCCGAACGGGTGGCGTGGGGGTACTGGGGGTGTGGGTGG
>VZTV01025684.1:56247-89487 GCA_013400875.1 Anhinga rufa
CCTCCCCGAACCCCCGTCCCGGCTCGGGCTGGAGGGCGGCTGCCGCCGCCGCCTTCCGTTCACGTTAACGCTCGCAGCGCCGCTTCCCGCCGTCCGCGACCTCTGCGGGGGCGGGAGAGGCGCTGGGGCGCGTCTCAGGCAGCCTTCCCCCCCGAGGCGCCCGCTCGCAGGCCTCCGTGAGGCGGAGCTAGCTCGTCCCCGCGCTACCACGAACGCTGGTGCCCACGCGTCGCGCTGCTCGCTCGCCCGGCTCTGCTCACGGCGTCACCGCGCCTGCCGTCGCGTTCGCTGCCGTCTCGGCCTAGGTGCAGTTTGTCCGCTGTAAAAAAAAAGGCCTTTGGGATTTACTATGCATCGCAAAATTTTCCTGGTGAATGGCTTACGCGGTGAGGGGTTCGTGAGTCTCTGAACGCACCGAGTGGGTACCTCCAGCGTAAAATGTAGCCTCTTCCCCCCTGTGATGTCATTCGAGTGATGCCCCTGAGGAGAACATCTGACATGCTGTGGTCATCCTGGGACTCAGCTGGTGGCTCACGAGAGCTGGGATCCGTCCAGGCTTTTCCCAGCTTACCCATCGGCAGAGGCTTTTTCCCCGGCAGTATCTCCCGCTGTTGTGCAACACGGGAAATTCTTGATATTTGCTACTTGTAGTCTTTTGGTAGATATGCAGGTACCAGTAGGATATTTGCATGAGCGGATGGCAGTGAGGAATACCGGAGCTTGCTTTTCACAGCGAGCTTCTATGGATCCTTTAGAATCAGTCCATGATCCAACAGGAAGTTACAGAGCAGTACTTAAAAACCACCTTATTACAACAAACAAAAATTCCTAAACATATAGGGCAAAACACGCAGCCTTGTCCTTGCAATTACAGGCAAAGGAAAATCTCTCTCTTCTGTTGCGTGGGGTCTGCTTCACCCTCGTTAAGCAGGGCAGTGTTAGTTCTGCCGTAACCCTTGTTTGGGGACAAAAGCCGTAGAAGTGACCATACGCAGCCCAGGGAGAGGCAGCCCAGCGGCAAGAGAGTTCCTCTAGAGCAGTCGCATGGCCGCCAAAGAGCTGTGTGAGAAAGCAAGTGCAGGATCACCTCCGCACGCCCCCACTAAAGACAATGGAGCATGGCTTTGTGCTTCAGTGCAGTGGAGAAGAGGAGCCCTGGGAGAGTCTTTCCTATTGCACTCGGTTTAAAATATTATGTTGAGGCTAGGCAGGAGCAGCCACAGTGGAGCGGGCTGAGGAGATGCTTCTGGCAGCCGGTGATACTGGGGACATCTCCGCGCCTGGCCGGCTGGTGGAGACAAGCTGGGAGTTTTTGACCCCGCGTTGGGCTGTGGATGGGCAGTGTGGGTGGCGGGGTGGGTAGCAGCGTAGCAGGATGGTTTCTGTAGGGTCCGTGGTACGGCTGCTGGCCCTGGTGACGAGGCTTTTGTACTCTGCGGGGCCGAGGAGGCCTGGTGCAGGTGGGAAGGCGGGTGCAAGGCTATATGCACAAGCTGCGTATGGGAACACTGGGAGCCGTGAACGTGGGTGGTGAAAGGACTGCGAAGGGCCAGTAAGGCCCTCACATCCTAGCAGTGCTGAGAATGGCTGATTTGTGTGGATAGGTGGGAGCGAGAGTGAAGGGACCTTTGCTTTGCAGTGACAGCACCAGAGAAAGCCATAAGATGGTCATATGCTCTTAGACAGTTTTTCTAAGGCTTGGAGCACCCTCTTCCCAGCCCTGGCCCCCGTACCGCTCTGTCAACCCACCTCAGTCCTGGTTTGACTCCTCCTCTGCTGTTCCCTCACTGGAACTTCTTCCTCCCTCCCATGCCAACCTTTCCAACCCCCATCCCAAACCCACTGCACTTCCCACTCACAGCGCTGCTATTCTGTGCCACGGCATTCTGCACGTGCATTTTACAATCAACTGGCTATTCTCCTGGAGGTGACAACCCCTGCCAGCCACATGACATGCTATATGACAGGCAGACACTGCCAAACTCAGGACACCTGTAATTTTCTCCCCTCTTCCCTTCTGCCCAGCCAGCCCTGACGCTTTCCACCTGGCTCAGGGACATCCAGAAAAGAGCTGACACCGGCTAGACACAAGTGTATAGTCTTCAGTAAAGCTGTGCCTCTTTCTGCTCCTGGGGCTTTACCTTCCCTCCCCGTCCCCTCAGGGGAAGGTAAGAGGACAGCTTCTCAACAGGACACAAAAACACACTGATGAGGAGGTCTAAGAGCTTGGGAGAGGGAGGAAACAGCCTGGGGAAGAAGAAGATTCAAGTACTTGGAGAAATGAAAGAGAGACAGAAAGGCTCAAGAGCAGAGAAAGTGAGATAGAGAAAGAAGGGAAGGAAACAAGCAATGGAGGGCTAAAAGGGAATAAGGACAAAAGCACAGGAGAGGAGGACATGGAAGCTGGGAGGGCAGTAGCAGAGCAGGGGAGCAGCATGAGCTGAGACTGCTGGAATAGCAAACGCAGCCATTTCAGTGAGAGGGAGGTATCTCTTCTGTTCCCACCACCAGCGGAGACCCAGGGAGACACCCTGGCCCAGTGCTTCTCAATCCACGGCTCTTTGCACTCCTCCAAGATCCTGAAGGCCCTGTGTTGAGTAGAGCTGTCCCTGGGGGAGCTCCCGGCAGGGACCCCCCATGGCTCTGTCTTCCCAGTGCTCCCACAGCAGAGGGGCCATGTTGTGGGGGAAAGGTTTGGCTGGGACCTGCTCAGTGCTGGTAAAGAGAGACCGCTGCAATGCAGGACAGCTTGGTCTGATCTGTACAGGATCAAAAGCCTGTGACACAAGCATGGCTTTTTATCTTAGCACTGCGCAGGGCAAATGCACCCTCTGCAGCAGGAACACATTCTTTTCCTCTGGGTTTTGCTTTTTTTTGGAAAATATGGCTATTTCGCCCAAGTAATTTGATGCTTCTCAAATAGATGCTATAGCCCAAGAACTAATTCCGTCTCCTCCCATCGATCACTTCCCCTGAACCGCAAAACATGTCAGTCTGTCACTTCTCCCATCTATCCGCTTCCAAGCTGCCATTTTCCCCTGGGAAGCCACAGCAAGTAATGTGGATAAAATGCTGGGCCACTACACCCTCAGCTGCCTTCCCACCCACCCAGGACCCAAGAGAAATCTCCACTGCCATCACTTGAAGATGCTGCGTGCATCGACTCCACCATCTCTCCTGGAGTCTCTCCTTGCCATGTCTCCAAGTGATAAAAACAGGACCACAGCATGCCCACCTCCCACCTCCGAAGCCCTCCTGCCCACCCTCCCGCCCCCCCCGAAATCCTTCTCCCTCATCCCTATTTACCCCAGGCAAGACACACAGCTGAGACACAGAAAAGAGAGAAAGGAAGATGACGGACAGTCCGCTGTGCAAAAAACAAACCGAGAATGAGGACACTCTGGGAAGGACTGGGGAGATGCCTTTGGTCTGTCTCCGGCACATAGGTAGGCACACACACACAGGCACGCGCTCACGCTCACGTCCTCTCACATACATGGAGGATGCACCACATGCTTCAGAGACAGGCCCACAGTAGGGTCAAGGGTAGCAGGGGTGGGTTGTCATATCCAGAGACACCGGGTGACAGCGGGGGTAGGGGGTGTCATTCACAGGTTACTTTCATGGTTTTCCTCTGTCTCAACAGTCATGGGGGGCAGCCCTCCGTTGTCATTCAGCCGCTTGGCCCGGTAGGTCTCATAGTGGATGTTGTGGGTCACTTCTTTTAGGTCCTGAAGGTGGGTCCTGCAGGGGACAAAGTGAAAATGGGGTTGGAAAGAAGATACGATAACCAATATCAGCACAGTCAGTATTAATCTTCTGATGATCATTTTATTCCCCGAGATAAATGGAAGATTTCTTCAGTCAGTCTGGCTAAAGAGTGCACCCTCTTTCTGCATGGATGGTATGGGTGCTATCACACACAACTGAGAGCTGGAGCATCAGCATTCAAGAACACATATGCAGGATGCAGGATATGGGCTGAAATCCCTGGCTGTGCTTGCCAGTGTCCTGCCCCTCTCACACCTGTGCCAGTAGGACAGCTACTGGCTGGTCTGGTGTGTCAGAGCAGACACGGGCTTCTCTCATTTGAAGCGGTGGTGAGACAAGGAAGCTCCAGGAGGGTGTATCAGGTCCACTGCAGGCCATAACCTGCAGAGCACTGCTGTGAGCATCGTCCCTAACCTCCATAGAAAGCCCGTGGCTTGGATTGCTATTCACTTTGTGATTATCACTTGGTTAGGATGTTTTTACTGGAAGACTTAGGGAAAGCACATCTGCTGCAGAAGGTATTGCAGAACAAAAAGAGGGGGCAGTAGGGTGATGTCAAAGCATTGTACCTGGCCAAGTGTCTCAACACCACTGTACCCACAGGTGGAATGAGCCACAGGGCTCTGGCTTTGAAGTGTGTTTCCCTTATTTTCTTATTTTTGGTGTTGTTTTAAAACCTTGTTGTATTTATAGGGAACAGAGGTGATGCTGGATCTGCAGCTCTTCTACAGAATTTGGGGCAGATATCACTTGTATTGAGATAACTTCATGAAACAGAGTAGAAATAAGACAGGACAATGAAAGCTGAATGAAATATGGAGCTGTTCCATATGTTGCAACCTAATATCCTTAATGGCATATAAGGGGGGATGGTAGTACCCTGCTTTTGTCCAGGCGTCCAGCTCATACATGAAAACTAGCTCCTACTTGACATAGTGGTCATGTCACTAAGAGAGGCAGTAGAGTATCTACCCCTTAATTCAATCCAACCCTACCCCACATAAGCTTTCACTGCCTGAAATGTACTTTGTTTTCCTTTCCATAGGGGCTATTTCACTCTAAGAGGGTCTCAGGAAGACTCCCTGCTCATCAAAGCAAACTGGTACATGACCATGGCCTTACCTGATGACAAAATCTCGAAGTAGGGCAAATTCACAGTGAGTGAGGTTTTCCACTGCAAAGCAAGCAAGCAATTGTTACATTTGATTTTTTCAACAATCCCTTTGTGGTTACAGAGCATGGGAAGGTCACTGCCATGGGGCAGGTTCCAGGTGGGCTGAGCCTGCCTACTTCAGAAAGGACAGACAGCTGTCTGAAACACCACACTGTGAGGCATTGAGCAGACATGCTAAGCAGTGCTGAGCAGTCACACGTGAATTTTCATTTGAAAATCAAGGCAGCCTCAGGAGCTCAGCTTCACACACCATGGTGTTTGGAGTGGCTCCAGCTTTGCCAGTTGATGGTAGCAGTACTGCATTGACCATGGCAGTTCCCTCCCAGCGGAGCTATTTGAGAATTCTCCTCTTGCTTGGTTTCAAAAAGTTTATCGCAAAAGGGGTGGGAAGGTAGCCATGAGACATGTTATCTGAACCCTTGTCTATTACTGGGGCCTGCAGAGATACTTTCGGCTCCCAGAAGCAAGGGGGTTTTTACCTTCAATGATTCCCCAAGGTGTTTTCCTGCCCAGGACTCTCTTGCCATTCACTTGGTACTCCTTGTCACTGCCCACTACTGCGAAGGGCATGCTTTCCTGCTGGAGAGACATGTGGAGAGATCTATTGAACCCATTTCAGAGAGCAGCACCATCACTGTTCCCCATCCACCTTTCCTCCTCTCAGCTCACCAAACACACGGCCTTCTCCAAGGGAAAAGGTTCTCCAGAGCAACACTTCACTGGCTGTCCTCTTCACCTATCAGTGCTATCTCTAGCATTTTGGGCCCTTGCTTTACAGGTGTTCTTGCATCCCCCAAGCTTAGTGGGTAGCTTGCAGCAGTACCAAGGGCTCTGGAGTGGAGGGCAGAGCTTTTCTGCACCCATCTCCAGCATTTGTGAAGAGGGAGATGACCAGAGAAGTACCACCTTGGTATTAACCAGGCCTGGCCAGTAACTGGCCCCAGAGGGTCTGTCAGGGCTGCTCATATGGATAGTTTGCAGTGAGTGTTTTTCACCAAGTTTGTAGTTCTTCACCAGAAGAAGGAGAGGACTCCAAATAATCCTCCCCAACAAGACACATGAACATTCAACAATGGCTGAAATGGTTGTACTGGAGAAGGCCAGAAATGGGGCAGGGGTGCAGCCTTCCTGGGAAGTGGGACAGTAGGTGAGGCTACTGGGGACCCAGATATCTCTAAGCACAGGGAGAAACCATCTGCTTCCAGAGCACAGGGTGCAGGACACCCTGCTATCCATAAGGTTGTGCAGATGTTCATATATTTACTCTGCTTTACAGATGTCCCTGGGCCTGGGAAGGGACTGCAATTACCACAGGAATGGAGATTAAAACACAGTTTATTTCCTATGTGTGAGACTACCCAAACAGATATCCAAACCAGCAATGATGCTGAAGTGCAGAAAAAAATGTGGAGCCCTCCTCAAAATCAGTAACAGTTTGGAGAAGAAGGAAAACCCATCTAGTCTTCTCCAGAATCTGTGATGTATTGCCAAATGGGAAATGATTAATTAGAATGGGGAAGGTGGGAATTTCTACTGGGGCTGTGACAGCTGGGGGAATTGAAAAGGCAAGTGTCAGGCTGCAATGCAAGACTCCTGGAATTTCTTGAGGACTGCCACAGAGGCCAATCTGTTTTCATTAATGGCCTAGCCACAAAAATGATGAGTGGGATAATTAAATGCACCAGCATCACAAGGCCAAAAGGTGTTGCCAGTACAAAGGCAGACTGGGTTATTATCTGGGAAGATAGAATTTTGAGGCACAAAGAGCAGCATTTAGGGAGCAACATCAAGAATTTCTGCTACAACTTCAGAGCTCATGAACTGAAGGAGTGACTGAAGGAGTGGAAGGGCCCCACGTGCTAGTCAGTCACAAGATGACCATGAGCCACCAGTGCAATGCAATTGTTTAAAAAACACATGTGGTCCAGGGGCTTAGCAGTTCAGATCTTGGAAGAGACGCGGGAGCATGGGGTACTAGCACCAGTGCTAGGAAATCAAATCAAACTGGAGCAGGCACAGAAAAAAGTGATTAGGAGCATGGACTGCTGAGGAATCGGAAGCTCATCCAAAGGAGCTTGACTCCTTTAGCTGACTAGAAGGTCAGCAAAGGATAATATTGTTCTCTATAAATGCCTTGGGTGGTGGAGGGGACCACTAGGTAGGAGAACTGCTTGAGTCCGTGTTGGCACAAGAACACAAATATAATCCTGGGTACAACCTGGCCATGAACAAACACAAGCTGATAGGAGATGGTTTCTAATGCTTTGAGGAGGGAAGGATGGGACAAGCCTTCTCACAGGGGCTGGGGGAACACAGAACTGACTGCTTTTCAGGTTGAGCTTGGTCAGCAGATGAGAGGGCTCATGGGGCAGTTGTTTGGGACAGAGGCTGGACATCAGCCACACACCAGGCCCCTTTGGTCCTTAGTGGTGGCCAAACAGAGCATTCAACAAGAGGAGGTGAAACATAGTCCTTCCTCACTCAGCCTTCATAACACCCTGTAGTAATGACAGGGACAGATTAAGCTGGGAAGGAGGAATGACCATCCTAACATCCATTGCATCTTTCATTCAGGGACCATGAAGCACATAAAACCTTCTAGCGACACATGTCTGTTTTACACTCGTTAAATATGACTGGCTGTCATCTCCCCTTCCCATCCCACAATAAAATGTTTCCTACCCTGATTTTGTCGTTCTCTGTTTTATCCTCCAAGTCCTCATCGAATTCTTTCTGGGGGTAAAACTCGATCCCATTTACTTCTAGCTCTTTGCGCACCTGAGCAGAGAGATATTTTGGAGCTCAAAGCAACACAAACTTGAAGGGAAGACAGGTGGGATGGCCAGGCAAACACATCTGGGACATCCTTCCAGTGGGCAGAGGCTGGAGGGATTGTCCCCAGGGAAGTGTGCAGCAAAGTGAGGACACATGGCAGCAGTGATGAGTCTTTCTTCCCCAACCCCAGTTAATTGTCTGTCTCTGCAGTTCCCGTGACAGAGCATATCACGAGATGTCACAGGGATACACACATTTCTTCTTCCCCTAACAGATGCCCTCAGAGCCCTAAATAGCTGCATCTTCAGGACTTACCCACCAACCCAGCACTGGACTCTGTGCATACCCTGGGGACTGCGCTGCAATCCCAGGAAGAACCATACTACTCATTTCTCCCACCTCCAAGCCAGGGCAGGGAAGGATCCCATACAGAAGAGGAGATACTCACTCTTTGTTTGAATTCGGTCTTCTCCTCCAAGGTCATGGTGTCAGCCTTGGCAATAACTGGGATGATGTTCACTACCTTGCTGAGATGTTTCATGAACTCCAGGTCCAAAGGCCGCAGGCTGCAGCCCAAGAGAAAACAACATGGAAGGGGTTACTTTACCCTCCTCGCCTTTCATCTTAGTGACTCTCCCAGCATCAGGGCATCAATGAAGTCTCCCTTGTACGTACCCCACTTGCTGCCACCATGCTCTCATCTCCTTCTTCCCATCCATACTGCCCTCTCCCAAAAAACACAGTGGCGTTTCTCCTGCCCTTGTTATCCTAGACCCTTTCAAGCCTTGCAGCACCCGAAGTTAAGCTAAACAGTGGCCAGCCCCCCAAGCAGGACCCCTGGGTCCATGGCTGAGATGGAGCAGTGCAGAATATATATATCTGGCACAGTGGCACCAAGGTCTCAAGGAAGGACAAGGGACTGTGTACGTACGAGTGGCCTGTGGGGGAGATGAAGTAGAGGCAGCAGTGCACTCGTGTGTCTGGAATTCGTTTCTTCCTTGCAATATTCACCTCCTCTTTCAAAAATTTTTCATATTGCTCGTTGATGTATTTCTCAATAGGCTCCCAGCTGTTAAGGTAGGAGAGATGAATAGACAGGTACAAACTTCCTCATGTTCCTGCCTACAGTGTTCCTGGCTCTGAGAGCAGCAAAGCAGGCTCAGGCATAAAAAATATCCAACACAAGTATCTCGCCAGAAGCAGAGATATTTAAGAGTTTCTGCAACTGAGCACAGAATAGGCACTTGCTATGCAGTGTGTGCCTACCCCTGAGCATGCACCCAGACACATGGTGCTCACAATTCCACATCCCCATTACCAGCCCCCCAAGTGCAATAGGATCCCAGACACCTTCCAGGTCAAGTAGGTGAGAGTCACTCCATATACCATCTTAACTCCAGCCCTTTCTCGGACTCAAGGCCTTGACCATGTAAAACTCACCAGTTCTCATTGTTGATCTGGTCCCCAAATCCTGGGGTGTCGATCACAGTCAGCTTCATTTTGACACCACCTTCTTCAATGACTGGGGAAGGAAATGCAAACAATCATACGCCTCCCTGGGAACCTGCTCCATCATGAAACATGTCTCTGTGCCCTACAAGGGAACAAGAGCACTCTGCCCTCATCCCTGCCCAGCAAGCCTGACCAGGCCAGGCTGGGTCACGCCTCAACAGTTGTGACCCCCACTTGCATTTCTGACCCCAAATTTTGGCAATCTCTGCACCAAAGACACCATATACCACTCTGCCACAGGAAAATGGATTTGTGCTCAGTCTGTGGCCCAAAGGTTGTACCTACGTTACACAACTTGTTCTCCCCTCCAGTGCATCATCCTGAATCTGAGATGATGCTCATTACTCTGCACCACTGTAGAAGCTGTGCTGATGCTTTGCCACAAGGGGATGTGCTCTACCAGGCTTGGAATGGGACCCACCAATGCAATTTGTATAGATTATTAAGTGTCTGCAGGTGGGAATGACTTACAGGAAGACTTAATCCACACATGCAGACTAATGTCTTGGCAGAAGAAATACCTATAACTCTTTTTCTACCCCTCACTTTTGGCTGTGGCATCAGTGGCATTGCTGTTTAAGGAAAGCCTTGGCTGGGTCTGAGGCCACCTAAAACCAGCACTCATCCGTTAGCTTCCCATGGAGAAGGGGCTGCCTAATACCAAAGAACTGTGCATATAGACTACTGGGGTCTTCTGCAAGACTGTGCTGAAGCACTAGTATTGCCTCCAGTCCAGCAGCCTGGCTCTTACCATGCCCAATGGCTTTGATCTCCACCGTCTTGGGGATCTTCTCCTCCCGGTTCCAGCCCGAAGATTTGCGGCTCACCTGGGATTTGAAGAGCGTGTTCACCAATGTTGACTTTCCCAGTCCGCTCTGACCTGAGGATTGTAAAGAGGAAGATCGTGACATCTGCCACAGCCCAGCAATGACAGCAGGCCCAGGGGACGGAGCCAGGCTGGCAGGGGAAGGGGCTGCAGGTATCTCCTTGCCTTGTGCAGGCTCTCCTTTCCCCCAGAGCAAGCACTGTCTGCTCCCTCATGCCCTCCCTGCTGAGCTTGCTCTCCCACCTGGCCTCATAGGACAGTCCCTGGCCATGGTTCTCAGTACCTCAGCTGGTGCCTGCCTACCTACAACCATGATGTTGAAGTCGAAACCCGTCTTCATGGTCTTCTTGCGCATCTGCTCAATGATGGTGTCAATACCGATGTAGCCCAGCAAGTTGGCGTTAATGCCCATGGGTTTCATTGGTACGACTGGTTTTTGTCGCGGCTCTGGGACCAGCTCAGACATGGCTGCTTCGTTTTTGCTCTCCACTGGCCCTGCATGCGGAGAAAGATTGAAAAATCATCACTGAGGTGTAATGAGGCCCTCCCTGCTGATCTGTCACAGGGGCTGAGGGCAACTTTGAGCATCCATTTCAAGGGCTACTGAGGATGACTGAATGGCAAGGTTTCAGCAGTAAGGCTCTTCATGGAGGAACATCTAGTTCTCCAGAACACTCTTTATGTATCACTCCAGGTGAGGAGGTGGAGAAGTGGGGTTCGTTGAGCATTCAACGTATTGATGGCTACCTCCAAACAGCAGGAGCAGACCCAGTGAAGCTGGCTGGGCTCCTAATCAGCTGCCCAAAGCTCTGTGTGTGTCTCCTCATTTTTGTCTCCCAGTTCTCACCAGGATCACCAGTGTTTTGCCCCTGCAAGTTTAGCATGAAATTTGTGATGGAACAGACTTTCAAAAATTATCATGTGTCAAGTCCCAGCATTGAAACAGAGTTTGGGATTTACCATAAGGACTTGCAAGCTTGGCCCTTGCCAGGGGCGGCTGTGTTACTGGCTGTGCTGTGCAGGCTGAGTTCCTCAGAGGAAGGCAGTGGTGGAAGTGCAAAGCATGGCCACAACCTCTGTGCGTGCGTCCTACCCATAGATCAATGGTTTTTGTCATGCTCAAGAAACTTATCATCATGATCAATAAACTGACCATTTGCACATTTCCCTCCTCACCTCCCCCTCCTCACTTCTTTCATGTAAAACAAACAGGCAAAACGAAAGGTCCTGCGGGCTTTCTGGCCTCCCCGACTCTTTTTCAGGTGAGGGCACACATTGCTTGGGGTGGGCCTCATCCATTTATCTCCATCTCTTGTCTCCTTAGTGAGCAGCTCCCACCCGCTGGGAGGAAGCTGGAGGTTGGGAGAGGAGAGGGCACAGGAGAAAAGCTGTAATTGGTGGGGAAGGGAGGTGTGAGGTATGAATCTAGAAAAGAAGATGAAGGGGATGGGAATCAAATCCCCTTCATATACAAACCAGCTGCAAGTAGAGCTTCTCCCACTCTAATTACTTGACTCCCTCATGCTTTGTCTCATTAGATGGTTATTTTTCCAGGACAAGGGCAGCATGTGTTTTTGCTTGGTAAGCACTCCACTTGTTTTGGATGCCACTTCAGTTCAAGCATCTCACACTAAATTATCCCTTTCCATCATTTTGGTGGAGTTTTTTGCTCCTCTCAGCAGAACCTGCTGGCTGCAGAGGAGCACATGAGCAGCAGGGCAGGCGACTGCCATTTGGTGGGTGACACATGCCTCTTGGAGAGGAAGATGACTCAGAGGTCACCAGGCTGGGGACGCTGACAGCACCAGTCCAGGGTCCCCATGACACCTCAGCCAGATCAGGCTGAGACAGGGGTTGGGGAGAGGTCAGAGAGATTTTGTTCAAGGACAAGGTTAGGCTGCAACAGGCTGCATGGCTGGCTGGCAACCCTGCCTAGCATTCTCACATCAAAGTTCCTATGCAGACACAAAGGGCTGTTCTACACAGTGCAGAAACTACATTTTATATATAAGCTTTAAGATCCCACTATCGTATGCTGGGGGTGGACCTTGCAGAAGGGCCACCTTTGGCAAGGAGAAGGGTGCCTCCACCCAGCTCCTTTTACACCGCTTGGGAAGTCTTTTATGTTAAAGTGGGAGAAGGGATCTTCCCTCCGTGTAAGAGGGCGGCAGTGCAGCCACCCATGCACAGCACCATAGGTAGCATCCAAAAACTCTTGGCTTCATACCACCTCTGTCCCACCTTGCTCACAGGGGAGAGGTCTGTCAGAGGATGGCCCCCCGTCCTGCTCTTCCCCACCAAGTGAAGGCACTCTAAGCTATCGTCATCCTCTCCTGAAGCAGTGAGCAGCATCCCGGGGGGACCAGAGCACAAGATGGACCATTGGCTTGAGCCAGGCTGACAATTTGGAGCACCTCATGCTGCTGGGCAGCAGCCTACCAAGCTGAACACTTCTCGGCTGCAATCTGCTCTTACACCCGTCATAGCTAGTCTGGCCTTTCCTGCTGACAAAGCATCCCCTGGGGCTCCTGTTGTCTTTTTCCAGCTTTCTCAAAGCTGCTGCCAGCCAGGAAAGCCCATCTCTCTGGCACAGCACGCAGGGCCAAGCCAGCTGGCTCTCCTGCACCCTGCCCTTCGCTCGTCCTCTCCTGGGCTGCCCCATGCCACCTGTACCATAGTCGCGTGGCTGTGCCATGCCCCTCATCCTGCTGCAGCATCCTCCAGTGCGCACCCCACACAGCCCTGCTGGGGTCCCACCTACCCCAGAGAGAGGGAGAAGAGAGAGGGAGACAGGGAATGATGAGAAGATGTGGGGCAGGGAGCTGTGGCCCCAGTGAGGCACTTGGCTACTGCAGTAATGGGGGCAAATAAACCCCGGAGGTGGACAGGGAACAGGTTGAGATGGGAAGAAAGCCCAGCTGAGCAGCTGCATGGGGTGGGTGCAGGACCTGGGCTATGCGGGCTGCGATCCCATTGCTGCCTGGGCAGTAGCTTGTTCTCAGGTAGTCTGTTGCCCTCTCCTTTATTCCTTCAACTCCTTTTCTTACACAGGGAGGAGGAAGGAGGGAAATTGCTGGCAGCCAACCTCAGGGCTCACTAAGAGGTTTATAACGCATCCCTCAGTCTCACCAAGGGATGCTTTGCTCAGAGCCGGCAAATGTTGCTAACTCTGCTGTGGGCATTGCAATACATGGCCATCGCTTTGCAGGCTTCATTGCTGGAGCCAAGAGCTTGCAGTGGCTGGAGCAGATATTTCAGAGTCAGGTTCCTCAGCACCTATAAAAAGCCCTGAGACCAGGAGAAGAGGTCTCCAGAAGTCTTCTTAAATATTTTCTGGATTTTATATCAGTGATGTCGCTCTGGGTGTTTCGATTTTAGACTTTCAAGGTCTCGGGGTAGACAACTTCCCTTTCTCCTCTCAGCCACTTGCTTTCCTGCCTGTGTGGGTGCCTTCCCATCCAGCCTCAGGAAAGGAAGCCCCCATTTTGCAAAAAGGTACCCAAGGGCTGAGCTTTCTGCACGCAATTTTCCACCTCTTGACTCCCACAGAGGAATCCAAGGAGCCAACTGAGGAACAGCCTGCTGGGGAGGTCAGGGTGTGCAAAACCAGGGCGAGAGCTATGAGAGGCACCTTGAGACATGAAACGTGTCTACCTAGTCTCCTGGGAGTGGCTCTGTTTTACGTGCAGTAATGCTAATGCTGGTAGGAAGCCTCATTAGTACTCTGACTGACTGGTCAAGGGGAAGCATTATGCATCCTAGGCACATCCTGTAGCCCCTCCAGCTGTCCCCTGTAATGAAAACATGATAGGGTGCTACAGCCAGTACAGCTGATAATGAATAAAGGGTTACCCAAGGTTAACCACTCACATCCGCTGTTTGCATTGCCACCCTTTTCCCTGCTGCTTTGTTCTGTGTGCTAAATGAAGCTCATTTAAGAGGGCAGTTGCTGGTGATAACTCTGTGGCTGGGTCTCTGGTGGGAGGTGGCCTGGGCTGGGCTGCCGGGGGATAATCTCTGGCTCACAGGAGATGCTCCACTAGGTTCCAGAGCAGGGAGAGTTGCAGCATCTGGGGCCGGGGCAGACAGGGCCAGAAGGGCAACGGGAGCCTGGAGAGGTCCTAGCAGTCCCAGCTAGCTCCTGCTTCTGATAGTCACTGATCCACCCCAAAACCTCTCCCTGGAAGGCTGGCATACGTGGCCAGCAGCAGACACCACTACCACAGCTGACCCTTCATGTCTGCCTGCCCCTAATGTTTGCAGCAGCTAGCTGGGGACAGAGGTGGCCCTGCAGGTCCCTTAGGGGCAGTCCCTTAGGTAGTGCAGGCTACCATCTACTCTGTCCCGCTAACCCAGATACAGTCGCATCCCCTCCCCCTGCCTTCCGTCCTTTGTCTGAGTGGCAAGAGGGAGGGAAGGCTGCAAACAGTTGCTCACCACAACCCAGCTTCTAGCAAGGAAAGGCTATTTAACCCCCACGTAGCACATGGATGGCCCTGCTGCAGCTCTCCTCTGTGCAGCAGGAAGCTGTCCCGCTCTGGCTGGAGGCAGCAATCCACACATGCATCTCACCCCAGCTCCTTCCACCCATGTGGCCCCAGACCCACAGTTCCCACTCCTTGCAGATGTGGAATGGGGAGGAGGCATGGGTTCAGAGCCTGAAGGTGGCTGGTGTGAGCGGACCCTCAGCGGGTGACGCCAGGTCCCTAGGAAGGAAAGCAAACAGCTGCCTCAGTAGCACAGCCTCCCTGGGGCTTGCAGGCATTAGGATCTGCTCCATGCTTCAGATCTGCAGACATCTGAAGATCTCTCTGAGAATCTCTCCACTGGAAAAATCCCTTTCCCCCCCTCAGTTTCCATGATGACCCCAGGGCATTTATCCCAGCTGCAGCAGGGCAAAGGCTGAGCCCTGCCGGATGCACCGCCTGACCTCAGGGTGCAGACCAGAGCCATTCTTACCAGATCTTTTTGCCTGGCCTGAGGATCACTGGGCATTTTGAGTGAGGCAGGGAAACTCATCCCAGCCCTTGGGACTGCCGCAGCCTTCCCGGCAGCAACCTTCCTTTCCCTCAGCACTCTGCAGAGGGCTTCAGCACGAGCCTGGCTCTGCCGGGGCTGCAGTGAAATCTAGGGCAGTGTGTGCCGAAGCCTCTCTGGAGACGCAGGAGCTGGAGGTGAAGGGGCTGGGCACATCCCCAGCCCAGCCGCCGCAGGGTTAGATGCTCTCCTCAGCCCTGGCCATACCCTCAGTGCCGCTCCCTGGCTGTGCAATCCTTACCCTATACCCAAGCTCACCGCCTGGGTGGCATGGCTCCATCGCAAGGCGAGACGATGCTGAGCACCCATGGACTAGGGTACCGATGCCACCGCAGCTGCCTGTCCCCCTGCCCGCCCGCCTGCCATGCCGGGGCTCCCTGCCCGCCCGCTGGCTCCTGCGCAGATGCCCAGGGAGCAGCACAAGACATCCCCACTGCCCCCACAACGACTGCCTGTCACTGGCAAGGGACAAGCCAGTCACCGAACAGCTTGTGGGCTTTCCCCAGCTCTGGACCAGCTGGGATTATCTCTTTCTTTCAGAGCAGCCTCTGGCGCCAGCTACTCCCCATCAGCACCACAACCAGCCCGACTGCCACCCAAAGGAAAAATAAGAGGAAAGACAAAGCCTGGACCAATTTCCCCCGCTGCCATTCGGGGTTATTCCTCCCCCATGGCCAGAGCTGGGCAGCATGGGCGCACGGCGAAGGGTGCCTGCACAAAAAGCCCCGGCAGCGTCCCTCTGGCATCACCCAGACCTGCCAAGCCCAGAGCATCCTACCTTTGAACATGAAGCTTCCTTTGTCTCCAAATCCTCACCCGAGGGGGTGGGTCTCCCCCGACTTTTCTAGCCTGATGCTGACGCGGGGTGGTGGGCTATGAGGCTCTCCGCTTTTACCTCTCTCTTTCTTCCCTGTGTCCTCTTCTCCCCCCCTCTCCTTCCCCTCCTTCTCCAGTGGCTATTTCAGCAGAGCGGGGATGCTGGTGCTGCTCCTGCTGCCATCGTCATGTGACCTGAATATTAAACATCGCCGCAAAATCTCCCCCCGCGCACCCTCCCCCGGCTCCCTCCCAGGCCCCCACCAGCCTCCCCGCCTGGGTGGGCACAGCCCCGAGGATGGAGGGGCCGCAGCTGATGGGGCCCGTGTCCCGAAGGGGCCCCCTTCGTACACCCACACCCCTCCTCCCTCCACAGACCGCACAGACCTTTTCTTGCCCCTTTCCCTCCCAGTTTCCCAGCCGTTTCAGCATCTCTGCTTGTTTAGGGAGGGGGATATTTAACCCTTCGTGGCTTCACTCCAGTGGGGCTGAGAAAGGGCACTCTCTCCCCTAGATATTTATTGGGTTCAGGGGATCACAAGGCCTTCTTCTGCTTTCCCAGAGGGAGGAAACTGGGAACGTTTTGGCTCATCAAAAGCGATTTGCCCTTCAGCTCCACTTGTGGAGGCGTGAGAAACCTTTTCTCCTTCGGCACCGCAATTCCTGGCTGTCAGCCCACGGTGCAGAGCGAGTGCCGCTCCCTCTGCGTGTGTGCATGTGCACACACATGTGTGCATGCGTGTGCACATGTGTGCCTGCATGTGGGGAGCAGGGAGAGGTGTCACGCGTGGGCCACCTTGGGGCACGCAGATCACATCCCCAGGTGCCCCAGCAGGCATCTGTGCCTGTTGGTGCCTGCCTGCATGTGTCTTGTGGATGTGCCCGTGCGCCCAGAGAGCCATGCAGATGCCCCTGGCTGCTGGTACCTTTGGAGGGGGATGCCCCTTCCTCCCTCTGTGTTTCCTTCTCCTATGGTTGTGAGCCCCGGCCCCATCACACACCATGGCCCCGCCACGCCGTGCTGGGGCACAAACATCTGGAACCACTCTGACCCTCCTTTCAGGGCTGTCCCCATGTGTCCCTCCACCGAGCCACAGCCCCCGGGTGGGGGTCAGGCTGTGGGGCACATGGCAGACTCAGCAAGGGGTTTGGGTGTCTCTTTTTGCAGCATCCCACGGCAAAAGGAACCTGCACCCGCTGTGGGTTACAATCACCATTGGCACTGAAGTTACCCAGGCTAGGCTGAGCAGTCAACAAGCCATTTGTGTTGGGACAGACAGATAGCCATCCCAGCACCTGCAACAGTTCTTGACGTGGCACCTGCAGCCACCCGTTTGCCTGCTGGGTGCTGGACTCACCGCCACACGGGCTCACCTCCCACCCAACTTTGCCCACCCACTCCCAGTGTGGGTGAAGCGAGGGGAAGCCCCCGTCATCCCCCACATCCCCCATCCTCCCCCACATCCCCCCGTCGCTCCCAAAGGGCCCCGGCCCATGCGAGCTCCATGGCAGCACTGCTGAGGGACCTCTCGGTGCCTCCCTCCCCCCTGCCCAGCCCATCCCGGCAGCAGAGACCCACCGGAGCGTGGTGGGGAGCAGGGCACCCCCATCTTCGCCGCCAGGGCAGCCTCAGCCCCGCCAGGGCTACCACGTCGCTGAGGCCCCTCGGCCACCATGGCCCAGGGGCGAGGGGAGCCGGGGATGATGGGGGCCGGGCCCCGCACCCCCTCCCAGGGTGGGGCCCTGCTGCCCCCGCCAGCCCGGCGCAGGGTGACCGAGAGGCAGCTCCGCTTCGTGGGGGCAGCGGGAACACCGAGGGGGCCGTCCCGCCGCGGCGGGGGGCCTGGGATGCGGCTGGGGCCGGCGAGGCCTCCCGGAGTGGGTAGGCGGCTGCGGTGAGGGGCGACGTCCTCCTCCATGGCGGGCGGCGGTGGGCTGGAAGCAGAGGTGCGAGGGCGGGGGGCAGGCAGTGCCGGGCCAGGCTGGGGGGCCAAGGCCTTCCCTGCTGCTGGGGCCACGGCGTCCTGGGACGCAGCGCTTCCCGGAGCCGCCGTCGTCCATAGGCCCGAGCCCCCGCCGGCAGCCCTGCTGGGCTGACCAGCCCGCCTCCGGCCAGGACAATGGGGCACTTGTGGCCTGCCCAGCATGCTCCCACGCCTGGCGCCGCGGCTGCTCCTGCCCCCTGCCCCAGCGCCTTCCCGGCCCCCACCGCCAGCAGCACCACGCCGTGGGCAGCCCCACGCCACGGCCCCCTGCCTCGCTGCCATGGTGGGAGGTGGAGGAGCGGTGCGGACTGACCAGGTCAGGCCTGTGCCGCCTGCTCCTGAGGGCAACGGGTGTGATTTAGAAAAAAAATTAAAAATATCTGAATTTTTGAAATGTTTTCCCTTCCTCTCTTCTTTTTTTTTCCCCTCAAATGGCAGATTCCAGTTCAACAATTTATGAGGAAGTTCAGTGCTTGCTTGTCAGGTGTTTGTCCAGGTTGATGCTTCTTTCCCTTATTCTGATTTTCTTTTGCTTCTTTGTTATTTTGATTGTTTCTCAATTTTGCCAGCTTTGGGGCATTTTCAGGGTCAAGAGGGCACCCATTACAGGGAGCCAGCTTGCCGCTCTATATCTTCTTCACTATAACACAGACTTTGACGTGCAATGCCATAACCAAGGAGGAAAGGGAAAAGTCGTTTTGGTGTGGAGGGATGAGTATGCACGTGGTTTGGTGGGCAAACAGGAGCAAAGAGAAGGCGAGCGAGGCACCCATTGCACCTGCAGCATGGCAGGAGTGATGTTTGCCTGCTGTGGCCTTCGGGTGGCTAGGGCTGGGGGGTGGAGGGGGAACCACCATACTATGACCCACAGCGAGCCATGGGGAGCGCTGGGAGAAGGCAGAGCTCAAGGTGGTGTAAATTCCGTGATTCTTTAAAGGCAAAGAGACAGAGAATGTGGAAAAGACCAGCCTGATGCTGTGCAGTATTTCTAGCACTAAGTATCTTCTGTAAGATGCTTTATGCAGTTTAATTCAGTATCTGTGACTATTTCCCTCTCCCCTGAGGTCTCTCTGGCTGCACAGGTCCCGCAGGGGAAAAACAGTCTCAGTTTTCAGGCAGCGTTTGCCTTTGGCTTAATTATTCCCAGATAGCCCCGCAACGTAGTGGGCACAGAAACCAGGCGGATGAAGACCTACCCTGCTGTAAAGGAAACCTCGCTGCAGACTGGTCCTTGCTGCCTGCCCTGAGCTGGAGGGAGGCAGCTCCCAGGGGGAACAACAGGAAAATAAAGCGTCAGCCACGCAGTTGGTCACATACTGGGGAGGGCTTTGACACTGTTGGCAATAAAGTGCTTTGTACTTGTGGAAAATAACCTGGCTTAATACTGATTGCATCAGGACTAAATAGCGCAGAACATAAGCCAGAAGAGAGAAATAACTAGTTTCTCTCTAGCCCAACCTTGACCTGTTTGTCATCTTGTTTTTGCTTGGTTTCTGCAGCGAGTCGTGGGCAGACCAGAGGTAAAAACAGGCAGGACAATGCACAGAGAAGGACACAGAGGAGGGGAGAGGGGACCCCCTGTGGGGAGCCCCATTGCACCACGGATGCCAGCTGGCTGAGAGCCAGGGTGGCAGACTCAGCCTTTCGTTTTTACCAGGCTGGTGGTTTTCCCTCTTCTCTTTTGACTCAGCAGGTAAAAGTGGGTTTGGAGGAGGTGCAACGGCAGAGCAGCCTGCACTGGTGCAGGCCATGGGGACCAGGCTCCCCTTCCCACAGGGACAGTTTAACCTGTCCCTGACTGCTCCAAGTCCCTCACCTCCAGTACAGATTTTTTATTGCAACCCCATGGTTCAGCTGGGGTCCACTCGTAGTGCAGTCCCAACTGTGAGGACATCGAGGCAAGGAAGCAGGCTTCCAAGCTGGTGCTTGGAGATATGGCTATGTTGTGCTGGAGGTCGGGGGATGTGAGCCATGCAGGTGAAGGTGGCATGTCAGACCATGCAGCCCAGCCCTGTGGCATTTCCCTTTTGCAGCCTCAATTCACCAAGGCACAAAAATACATGGGATTTACCTGTTTCAGGTTGTGCTTTGAGCCTTTGCTTGCCAGGGCGAGTGTAACTTTGGGCACAGGAGTAATCTCACTCACTGCATTTCCCTGCCAAGCAAGACTCCCCATTTAGGGTACTCGGATCATGATCTCTTGTTTTTGGCTGAATGGAAGGACTCTCAGCTTGCCCTCTGGCTGAATGTCCTGGTTTTGGCTGGGATAAAGTTAATTTTCTTTCTAGTAGCTGGTATAGTGCTGTGTTTTGGGTTTAGTATGAGAATAATGTTGGTAATGCACTGATGTTTTAGTTGTTGCTAAGTAGTGCTTACACTAGTCAAGGACTTTTCCAGCCTCTCATGCTCTACCAGGTGCACAAGAAGCTGGGAGAGGAGGGGGCACAGCCAAGAGAGTTGATCCAAACTGGACAAAAGGATATTCCATACCATATGATGTCATGCCCAGTATATTAACTGGGGTGAGTTGGCTGGGGGGACAGTGATCGCAGCTCAGGGACTGGTGGGATGTCAGTCAGTGGGTGAACAGTTGCATAATTTTTTCCCCTGGGTTTTGCTTCTCTCTCTCTTGTTTTCCTTTTCATTACAATGTTTATTATTATTATTATTGTTGTTGTTGTTGTTGTTGTTGTTATTGTTATTATATTTTATTTTAATTATTAAACTGTTCTTATCTCAACCCATGAGTTTTCTTACTTTTTCCCTTCTGATTCTCTCCCCCATCCCTGTGGGGTGGGGGGATGAGCAAGTGGCTGTGTGGTGTTTAGCTGCCTGCCAGGTTAAACTATAACACTGAAACAGAGCCAGAAATCTCCTGTTGGTGTGCCTGGTTTTGATGTGGAAGGTAATGGTGATCCAATTGCAATCTGGATGGATGAAATGTCCCAGAAAGGCCCAGGATATTTACAGGATGTTCTGACCAATTCCTTCCTCAGCCAAAACCCTCTCTCATCCCCAGAGAATTACCAATGGAGCATCACTCACTCAAACCAACCCAGTGCGCTCTTGTCTCTTTGGGAACAGAGGAGAAAACCTCCCCTGACAGGTTCACAGGAGAGGCTGAGTGACACGAGCCCATCTGGGATCTGTGGCAGATTTGGGCAGCCGACCCAAGGAACTCCTGCTGCCCAAAGGAGCCATCGGGGACTACGGCACAGAACCAGCACCCCAGGAGCACACTGGGGATGTGGGTCGCCCCAATACTGGCAGGCCCAGGTGATGGCACGGGATGCACAGACACGTGCACAGTGGGGTGGTGGCAGCCGCCTGACATCCCCTGGGATGTGCAGGAGTGGGGCACACAGGACCCCGCTGTGTCCAGAACACTCACAGGTAGCACCACTGCACCTACTGCATCCAATGGGTGGGTTTTGGGGTGGGAGGAGAGGTGAGGAGAGGCTCTTGACATAACCTCCTGCCACGGGTTCAGAGCTCCCCCAAACCTCCCTCTACACATTGGATGTTGCACTGGGCTGTCAGGGAGGGAGAAGGTGTGAATGTCCCTCTTAGCCCCAGCATCATGCCTTCATACAGTGCTTCTGTAGCTGATCAGCCTCAGGGCAGTGCAGAAAATGCAGATAGCCTATAAACATGGGATTTTGTGCCAGAGCCACATTATATGGCTTGGGTCCAGAAAGCAGAGGTGGTGCAACAGGCCCGTTTAACCAACAGGTTCAGTGTCCCTTCTGAGAGACATGCAGGGAAAGGGGGTCGAGGGATGCTTCCCAGCTTTCATTGGGATGACAGTTATGGTAAAGCCCATCCATGCCATAGGACTCCGGAGTGCAGGGTACTGAACAAGTGCAACCCACCTCCCAGTCTATCCCATCTCACTCTGCAGCAGAGGAGCCGGTCAGGCAGATTGCGAGAGGCTTATGTGATAAGTCTGGCAGCACCCCTTCATGGAGAGCTGCAGAATATTCTCAGCTTGACACAGGACTTGGACAAACCTTTTTACTAAAGTTCTTTAATTTGTATGTAGTGCATCTGGAATGGATGGATGGGTGGATGGATGTTCTCCATCTCCCAAACAGACACAGAGAAGCAGTGTGCCTTTAGCAGGGATAAAGGCATTCAGTTTCTGGGGCTCGCTGAGCCCTCAGCCCCTCTGCTCAGAGCTTCAGCAAGCTTACCATCTCAGCACCAAGGGTGGGTGCTGTGAAGAGCTCAGCTGAAGCAACGATCTGGGTTGAAATCACATTTATTTCCCCCCAAAATACCCCCTGGACTTAAACAGACTGAGTTAGATTTAACCCAGTGCCTAGGAGTAAAAGGCTCTGTATCCCTTTGCAAGCCTGGTATCCCTGCAGAGACCTTTCTTACTGAGTGTCACATCAAGATGCCAGGCAGCTCAAACTCAAGTGATTTCAAGGGACCTTTCATTTGAGTGATTCATCAGTCTCAGCCATGGGAGGAGCAGAAGTCCTTGGCTAGGTGAAGGGCTGTGAGTGTGTGGGAAGCCTCAAGTCTACAGTGCCACACAAACCTTGCCTAAGAAGCAAAGGGGCAAAAAGGTGAATGGTGAGTACAAGACCCAGATCAGCAAAGAGCCAAGTGGTGATCAGCCTCACGTGCACAGGGCAGGACTGTCATCCCTACCAAGGCTTGTGAACCACTGCCCAGCCAGTAGAGGCTCTTCTGGACTCAATGGGCAGTGTGTCAGACCTCGGGCACCCCGAAAGCCAGGTTGTCCCGAATCATCAGTGTCTTCCGAAGGTCTCGTTCCATGATCGGCCTCTGTGTTCGCCACTTATGGGCTTCCTGGAGTCCTGGCTCGAAGTAGTAAATGCAAGCTCCAAAGCCCACCAGGATGAGAATGGAGATCATCAGATACACCGGCACAAACCAATCCAAGAAGTGGGGCATGGCTGTCAGAGAAAAGGGGAGAAAGTTCATGCAGTGGGAGCACCCAAAAACCACTTCCACCAGTGGACATGTCTCATCAGCACTGCCCAGCCCCTCTGCATCCCTCCTCACAGCCCCACTGCACCCTGTTTCGTGCTTGGTTGCACCCCAAGTCACCTCAGCCTTCAGGATAGGGAAATCCCCATGGCTCATCACTGGGATGCCCTCACTGAGCGGCAGTCCTGCTCTCTCCCCACAGAGCAGGGTGAGCCCGTGTGCCCCCAGCCCTGCTGCCAGTGATGAAAGGTAGGCAGTGGGTGCCTGGCTAAGCCAAGCTCCCACTTGGGGTTAAATATAGCTGCTTCTCATCTCCCGCTTGGGGGATCATCTGCTGCTCCTTCCCCTGGCACTCCATGACCCCTTCGAATTCCCAGTCTGAGTTGGTCTAACTTGGGGCTGAGCCCTCCCTTGCTGCACCCCTATTTAGTGTCCTGCTTTGCTGGGGCTTGGGGATGTTGCGGCTCTTGGTTGAGCACTGGCGTCTGCCTTCCCTGGCCTGGACTTGCACCAGTTTTCTATATGCTCTTGAGCCTCCCTAGGCTTCTCCCCAGCGATAATCTGGAGGCACTGGTTGGGTTTATCAGCCCTCCCTGGTAGGTATTGCTGCCTATGACATTTATGAGTTCTGCTGCGGGATCTTTTTGAGCCAGGTCTCCAGTTTGCCGGCTGCCGTGCACCAGATTCCCACCCTGCATCAGCTGCTGGGCAGTGGGAGCCACTTACTGGGAGCAGCTGATCTGCTTTGCTGGGAGCCCCTCACCACCCAGGCACAAGGTGCCGAGTCCGGAGCAGCACTGCCCTGGGGAACACAAACAATGTGCCGCATGATCGCTGTCAACCCAGGGCTAAAAATGAGTGAGCAGGAAGGAGCAAACATATCCCTGCCTGGCTGTCAGGGCTGAAGCTTTCTGGAGGGGCAGACAGACAGGGTCCCAGCCCCACAACCTGCTGGTGCCCTGGCCCACTCCCTCCCCAGCATTACGGCCCTGCTGATGCTGTGCTCAGGGCATACACCCATTTAAAAGCTGTCATGGCGCCACATTTGTGCCCATCCCTTATCCCCATCCTTTGGGAGGGAGGGAGCAACCCACATTGCAACCTACAGCAGTGCTCAATTTGTCTGACTCCCAGCTGCTCATTCTTACTGAAACACCTGCCAGGGTATGGGGCATGCAGGGGCAGAAAAGGATATTGAGAAGCATCCCGCCCAAAAAAGCACAGCTACAGCCTCCCCTGAGAGCCAGGGCTGCTGGGTTTTGCATGGTGAGCGTGCTGCTTGTTACAGGCTTTGGTGGATTAAATCAGGGACCCTCAGGCTTGGGAAAGCACAATGGTGCTGGGCTCAGGCACAAAGAGCAGTCCTGAAGGGAGGCTTTCCAAAGCACTTGCCCCTCGGTGGGGGTGATGAAATGCCCCTTGACTTCAGCAGGGAGCGGGTTAGGGAAGAGCTGCACCCGTGTTGAGCTCCTGCTTTTCCAGACACCTGAAAGCTGCCACCTGCAACTATCTCCCAAGTCACACCTCTGCTAATAACTGCATGTCCCAGTCTCCCTTGCATGGGATGGTTAAGGGTAGGCTGGGGAGATCTCTGAGCATCTCCATCCTCCTCCCCACTCCTGGCCCATAAGGCTGCTCCCCTTTCCCACACTGGAGGCTGGGCTTTTTTGAGTTTCTTTTTAATACCACAGCCATCAGTTGCTTTCAATGTGCCCAGCAGCATTTATCTGCTGGATGCCTCTTGCAACAGGAGAGCCTGTCCCTGCCTGCTCACCCCAAGACTAGCAGCAGGGAGCATGAGGTTCATCTCTATCCTCTGAATAACACTTTTTTTTGTCACATGGTTAGATCTGAAATGAGCTGCAACTCTTGTTAGCATAATCAAGAAACTGCCAGCATTGGAGAAAATGCCTGATTTCCTCACACTTATTGGCATGGATGTTGATAAGTATCTGTTCTTGCATGACAGGGGAGACCTCAGTGGATTTTGCCTCCTCCTACCATGCTCTTTGGCTTTCAGCAGTCCTTCGTTTTGCTACTCTTGGCACTGCCCCTACCATTATCAAGTCCTGGAGGACTTTTTCTGTCTCCCTCTCAATGATTCACACCTCCCTTTTGCCAGGCCCCTGCTCCACCTGATCAAGAGCAACAGGACCAGGCGGCTCAGCATAAGCCATTTGTCCGGGAGCAAAGGGGCAGTCTAGGCACTGCTCCTGCCTTTTCATGGCTGCCTCTGCCTTCCTCAGGAGGCATAACCCAGAACTCGGGAGGAAACCCCCCGCCCCAGCCTGCAATAACATCGCAGATATGTTGTGGGAAGCAGGGATCCCGCTGTGGGGTTTCCCTCGCTCAACTTGTCCTGAGGAACCACGTCAGGAATTGGGCACAACCCCCCCTCCCCGACAGGAGTTGGATCTGAGGTCTGGGTTTGGCCAGAGGCCCCTCAGCGCAGCTTTCCTACATGCTCTGCAAAAGTAGCTCCTATGTACTCCCTGCACCCCCCAGCTGCTGTCGCAGCCAGGCTGAGGGGCCAAGGCTGCTGCAAAACCCTTTTCCAGAGGTGCCCCAGCAGCTGATACCAGTCCCTGGCTGGCGACAGCAACGGGCAGGGTTAGGGAGCCTGGGGAGGTGACTCCGCCTGGGACTCCCCGGGGCGATGGGAGGAAAGCCAGTAACCTCATTTCCTTCCCTGATCATCTGCTTTCTAAACCTGGTAGTGAAGCTGCCATCCAAAAAGCACCGCAATAAAAAGCAGCCCTACAGGCTACCCAATTTATTCTTCCTCTGTGACTAGCAGAGCCAACATTTCCCAGCTCCTCACCAGCAACCTATTCTTCAGTCTACTTGCTATGCAGCCCTCACCTCGTGCAGCGTCCCCCACCACTCGCCTGTCCCTTCCCCCCCCAGTGAAGGGTCCTCACCATGGCCAGGCCGAGTGCTGGGCGAGGTGTCAGAACTGACCCCAGCATCTGCAGGGCTGGCCCGGCAAAGCATTTCCTCTCATGAGGTAGATGAGATTTTGGCTACAAATGCTGAAAAGAGGGAGTTTCATTCAAAGATGTCAGCTTTCCAGAGCAGCTCTGCAGATATGAAATGTGCCTTAACCCTTGCTGGACCGGTTGATCTCAGCACCCTGTTTTGCAATGGGACATCCATGTCCCCCCAAAGACATGAAAGAGTCCCTGGTCTTCCAGCTAAGACAGCATCTCATAGAGATAAGCTGACTGGCCCTTTATAAACCCATGCTACATGTGTCACTCCAGCCGCTCTCCTTCAGTGTCACCCCCAGATCCCCTGTACTGCCTCCCACTGCCCCTCAAGGTGCCCTGGGTACACTTGTGACAGGTGCCCCAGGGGCACACTGCAAATGACAGGGCAGAAACTGCCTGGGGAGGCCAGGAGCAGGGAGAGGGGGTCTGCAGGAGACACGGACATGCAGTGGTGACCGGGCAGGGGAAAAGTGAGGCAGGAGTGGTGCCTGTGCAGAGTGCCGGGACACAGGTGACTTTGGGCACAAAACCCTCCCGTGTGCATGGTCAGGAGTACAAACCAGGTTGCAGAGTGACCAGCCACAGGCTCACCCCAAACACAGAAGATTCCCCCAGGACTGGACCACTCCGGTGCAGCTTGCAGATTGGAGCAAGGAGCTGCCGATGGCTGGGGACCCAGACACGAACCCGCTCCCATGCATTGCATCCCCATCAAGCACCTGCTACCTGCCCTGCAACATGCCACCTACCTCCTCCCACAGGCGCAGGGCAACACGATGAGGCTGCTCCCTCCAGCATCGGCTGGGGCCCGGCTGGAATGAGTCAGGCTCCTTTCCTAGCCAGGCAGTGTCAGGATGAAGAAGGGACCCCACTCCGGGAGAGCAGGGCGACAGTGAGAGGCGACAGGCGTGGGGCGGGAGGGAGGGATGGCGGGAGCAGCTGCGCCTGGCGGGAGCATGCAGGGATGACACGCAGCCAGCAACGCGGCCTCATTTCCCACCGGGGCTCCTGGGGGCTTCCCCCATGGCCTCCCTGGCAGGGTCAGCCCCCCTCCAGCCTCCCCAGGGCACCCCACCACCAGCCTCCCCGACGAAGGAGGGACCATCTGCAACCAATGGCATCCCCGCGCAGGGGGAGCATTTTAGCAGCAGTCGTTATGGCAACGGGCCTCCGGAGCTCACCCGCACATGGTACCCAGGCGAGAGCCTCGGGAGAGGTGGCTGAAGGATGCTCTCCCTCCTCCTGCATCATCTGCAGTGCCGGAGGACCTGCTCCTCGCTGGGCTGAGAAGGGAGGATTGGGCTGGGGAGGAGGAGAAATGCTGGGGGAGACGTGTGTGAGCTCGGGCTGATGGAGATTTATGGGATTTTAAGGCTCCACAGATTTACCAATGTGCCTACCCCAGGCTCTGGGGACTGGTGACTTGTCAGCAGCAGGACGGATGCAGAGGTGGGGGGGGTGGAAGAGGGAGGGATGTTAGTACTCCCTTTAGGGGTTTTATGCAAAAATCAGCACTTTGACCAAAAGTATCTTACAGCAGAAAACAGAAAAGCGTTTCTGTCTGAAGTAATGTATTTGCTTCCTGAATACATAGCTGTATGTTTCCAGAATACATATCTGCCTCTGTCATCGCTCCTGCTGCTGGAAGAGGTTTTGTTAAAACATTTTCAGCTTTTCAACAGCATAGAAATAGGAACAACTGAACTGTTTTGGTTTTTTAGTTGTTTTTTTTTTGTGTGTGTGTGTGTGTGCAGAGAGCAATTTTCACCATGACCCAGAAGTTGTTTAATGTAAAAATGTTTTAACAAAATCAATCAAACAACTGGCTCCAGCCCCAAGAGCTGCCTGCTCTCTTGCCTGTGCTCTCCAGCCCTGCCAGCTCTGACACCTACAGCCTTGCAGGCGTGCTGCGGGGGGTGGTCGAAAAGGCTTGCAGGGCCAATAACATCCACCAAACTGTCTGAGCCCCGAATCTGTGCCTGCTACATGCCTATGCTGCAGGAGCCGCGAGGTGTGAGGTTTGGCTTCCTAGTAGACTGCCTTTCAGGCACAAGTGAGTTCATCCCCTCCCCAAGCCAACCTGCGGATGGTGACAGAGCCCACATGTGCTCGCTGGCTCCAAAGGTAATGCACCCAAGGGGTCTGTCACCTGGTCTGCACCGGGGTTTCATCCATCAGTGCAGAGACAGGGTTGTGCTGGGAGCCGTGGGAGCTGGCTGGCATGCTCCGTGATTTCCTCCTCATCCTCCTTTTGTCCTCCCGAGCCCTACTTCTGCTTGATGTAACTTCATAATAGCTTAGAAGCATTTAGTATAGGCTTGCGATCCCCCAGTACCTAGCAGGATATCTGCGCGGAGGATCAGATCCATTAGGATCAGCTAGCTGCTTCTCAGTTTGCTCCAGCAAAGTGGGCACTCCAGATGATTGCCATGTGCCTTCAAAGCAAAGCCTGCAATCACGTCTTAATTTTAACCTCACTGAAGTTCAGCCATGACCCACCTTGACCATCAGCGCAGTAACTGCTTCACTAATCCCTCTGCGGAGGGAGGAAAACAAGCCTCACAGTTTTGACCGTAGTGGGACAGAAACATGTGGTTTGGACAAACCAAAAGCCAAATAGATTTTAAAAAAATAATGTTGAGAGGATATTGTTTATTGTGTTCCCAGAGCAAACCTTAAGGGCAGGCAAAGATGGAGGACATTTGAGAGGGCAGAAGGCAAACCACTTCCCAGGTATGCAAAGAAAATGAGAGGGAGATCAGTGGTGGCTGGCACAAGGCAGGAAGCTATTCATTTCTCCAGGAGACCGGTCAGTGCTGGAGCCACTGGCCACCCCGGTAGGGCCTGCCGGACCAGGTGTCCTCAAGGATATCATGCCAAAATGTGTAAGATCCCCCGCCATCCCCAGCCAACACCTCCCAGCTCTCTGTCATAGGTCACCCCAGGGGGACACCAGAACCAGTGTAGGTCCATCAGGCTGCAACTTCTCCCCGGGTTTAAGCTCAGGCTTAATGCTAGCATGCTGCTCATGCAGCCAAAACCCCAGAACAGCAAATGTTTTGTCTCACGGGGTCATTTTTTCCCCGGCTCACTTTCCTGCCATACAAGCACTGCAAGGGCACAGCAAAGAGCAGGGATCACCTCTTTCCATGGCCACCACCACACCAGTGGGCTTGTGCAAGTCATGACATAGCAGCCTCACCTGTTCCAAGCAGAAACCCCTCCAGCTGAGTTTGAAGCACCCTTGGGGGCAGCGGGAAATGAGCACTGGGCTTTGTGCTGCCAGAGCCGGGACACGCTTGCAGACCCTCTGCCTCCAATGCCACAGCAGCTGCTTGCTGCTTGTGACAGAGCTTTCAGGTGCTGTCACATCCTTTGGTTTCTGACAAGAGCTGCAGTGTTGAGATGGCTCCAGGCATCGATGTGCTGCATACAGCTCGAGCCGCATGGAAATGCTTCAGCTTTCACTATGAATAAGGCTGCTGTGTGCCACTCAGCATCTTCCAGGCTTAAGTGTGTGCATATCATCCTGCCCAGTGCCTGGGGGGCTTCCAGACCCTTCCACCTGGCTTGGAGGAATCCCCTGAGTAGCTGTGTGCACACGAGCTCCCCGAGGCCATTCACCCCAGGATACCTGCCCACCACCAAGCCTCCTACTCCCTTTGTATCTCTGGGCAGCCACAAATTCACCTGCAAGTTCGGGATTAGGTTTGACGTGAGAGGGCCATCTAGCCAAAGCAGAAATCATGAAACCCTTCTCAGACAAAAGCCCTGGCTGGAGAAAGAGGAGGTGGTGGAGTCACCATCCCTGGAGGTGTTCAAAAAACGTGTAGACATGGCACCTCAGGGCATGATTTAGGAGACATGGTAGTGCTGGGTTGACGGTTGGACTTGATGATCCTAGAAGTCTTTTCCAACCTTAATGATTCTATGATTCTATGAGATGGTTGAGCAACCTCAGGCACACGCTTCTTGCTTGTAACCTGCCCATAAATCACAGCATGGAACGACATACTGAGCTCAGCTCAATCCTAAGCCTGACTAAGTGTTATTCCAGTTTTCCCTAACAAGTTTCCTTGCTGTTCTTTAGTGTCCTTTAGGCTTTTATCAGCATCTTCTGAGATGATCAGACACAAGTCTCTACCCATCTTTAAGGCAATACCAATCCCCCTACTCTCCCAAGGTAGGTAGAGGCATGGGAGAAGATGGACTTTATCAAACTAACCTCCCCCAAGGTCCGCAGCAGAGGACAAAACTCCAGCAAGAGTCACAGAAATACCTCCCTGCTCAGCTGCTGGCAGTGAGGAAGTTGCTGCAGGATGCAGAAGGCACCCTGGATGCATGGCAGGACACCAGTCGGATACTCCAGTGGGAAAGCAGAGTAACCTGCCTTCTGCGTGCTACTGCAGCTTAAAATAAAGAAATCCATTTGAGAAGCTTTGCTGAGTTGATCAAAAAGCTAAGGAAATGTGTATGGTGACTTAAATTAAAGAGCAGAATGGAAAAAGCTGACTTACTTTGGGTCTAACAATAGCTGGAGAGAGCCTTTGCCAAAGGAAGCTGAAGTTGCCAGCAACATATGTGGAAATGTCATTAGTTTCCCTGATAATTTGCACTTGCTGCAAATGGTATCATTTTTGTCTATTAGTGAGAGAACAAATGCAATCAAATACACATGACTTTGTATTCTGTGTGCTTCCTGGACAACACTGCAAGAGCCAGCAACATGTGGGCCAGGCGACATCTCACAAAACTCGTGCTGAACAGGGCTGGGATAAAGCCACCACTGCCAGGAGGTCTGGGAGTGGGTGCTGAGACAACTGGGACCATGCTGGGGTTAGTGCTGCTCCCTAGACCATCTCCAAAGCCTGTCTCCAACACTCCTCTGGCTGCTCGGGGAGAACCGAGAGAGAAATCAGAGAGAAAATATCCTGAGATTCAGTCACCAACCCGCTGGATGAAACACACAGCAAATTGGCCAAGAGTATCCGATGGCAATGTGTGTAGTACAATACTTTTTGTAGCAGCCAGTGCTGTCCTGCTGCAGAAGTGACGACACCATTCCCAGGGAGCACTGGTGATGGCCAGGCCAAGTCTCGCTGACGCTAATTACCTACACTGGCAGCACCAGAGCATCTTCACAGGGGCTACATTATACTGCTACTCATTTTTGGAATGGTTTGTGCTACCAGAACAATGTACAATGGCCCACAGAGTAAAATCAGGAGCTCTGCCCTTCCATCTCATGCCCTGCTCTCGCCCCTTCTGCCTGCGCTGGGAGCCAGTGCACTGACACCCCTCCTTCAGCTCGCCTGCACCACTCGGAAGCAGAAATCAACCCATTATTCCTGCTTTGCAAACTGGAAATGGGGCAGAGAGAGGTGAAACAGCCTGACATAGTCACACAGTGATATGTAAAATACACCCCAGCTTCCAACATCAACCATGTCTCATCCCTCTTCCCTCCTCTTCTTGCCGAGCTACAGATCTAGACGAGCTGCAGGCACATTGCCAGACTGAGTCTCCACCTCCTTATGCCATCCTCTACCATGAAAAACAGTTTTTAGATGCTGCCCTTTGATATTAGATCTGGTTTACAGCCCTTGGCCCATGGAGCCAACGAGGGCATAGGATGATGACTCCTGTTCTCCCCCCTGGTTCCCCACAGAGCTGAGCTTGCTCTGCAGGCTTTGCATCCCCCCACGAAGAATCCCTGCCTGCGTTTCAAAGAGGAAGGAAAGCAAAGTGAATCTGCCTGGCGCAGCTCGCCGTGCCAGCTGTCGGGCTATGGCTTTGCATCCCAGGAGGAAACTGGCTGTGCCAAAGCCTGGACTTTCAGGCAGGGACCATCAGCACTACCACTGCCACCTCCTCCAAGTCACCCTCAGGTGGGCTGTGCACCCAAGGGTCCTTCATTAGTAAGAGGCTAAGGGGGAGGCATCCCCCTGGCAAAAGGGCGCAGTGAAGGTGGGGCACGTGGAAGAGGGAGCGGAGCGAATCTTTGTGTCCTCACAGGAAGATGGGGGTCAGCCCCACAGAGGGAATTCTGCCAAGGGACGGCCAAGAAACCTGCTGGGGACAAGGAAGAATAACTGTGGGATCGGTGGTAGCTCATCTGGACACACTGGACCTCAACAGGCACTGGTGTCACCAGAAGCCTGCAGCAAAGAGGGGACAGCGACCATGTCCCCGACTGGACACTGAAGCCACCCAGGTTCTTCTGCAGGGCTGGAGAGCAGGCAACAGGGAGTAGCAGAGGGTTGAAAGAGGAGAAAGATCTTTTAAGTAGGCGCTGCAGCTTTTAGATTATTTCTACACCCTCAGCAACCCAAAAGCAGCATTGTCCAAATTGCTCTTTATGCCCCCCCAACCCGGGAGCGGGCTCTCGTTATTTATCGCATCTGCCTGCCTCCCATCTTTGGGACACATCTGCCCTAGATTCGTCCTCCCTTCCCCCAGCTGAACTCAACAACAACCAGAAATATCTTCTAATCTCTTCTGCTTCACCTGTAATTTGTCTCATGCTGGCAATGAGCAGAACCGTCTGCCTTTGTCAAGATCAAAAAAGGCTTGGCAGCCATGTGATATCAGCTTACATTAAACCCCCCCTCTCTCCCCTCCGCCTTCCCTCTCTAGCTCACCACAGAGGGGGAGACACATCTTTGTCCTCCTGTGGCCTTCTTCCTCCCCCTGGCACGCTGACTGCCATTCAGAGGTGCCCTGGTTGAAGGGGTAGGGAGAACCAGCTCCAGCAGGCAGCTGAGGGGGTCCTGGGCCATCCTCCACACTGAGCTGGAGCCAAACTGGGGAACGAGGCAAAGAACGAGAGATGCAGAAAGGCCACTGAGGGACATCAGACCTCCAAGGGCTTTACATCACCGCACGTCATCCTCCCGCTCTGACCTTGGAGTGAGAAAAGCTCAGCCTACACCCATAACTGCAGAGCTGCTGCACGGGCTCCTTCCTGCCTGTACCACGGGCAGGGGAGCGTGGGCTGAACAGAGGCTGCCGGGCAGGGGGGGCGAGGGGCAACGTGCCCAGGAAGGGGTAGGATGGAGGTCGGGGCTGCCGGAGCTGCTGCAAAACCTCACACGAACTACTCAGCATGCAAAGCCGAGTACTGCCGCTGTACACTGTTAGGGGAATTCCCTTCCCATGCTATTATATCAAGTGGTCTTTATAGCATGGAAGCGTGTTAACTTTGTTAACGTACTAGTTCACCTTACACACCCTGATCTAAGGAGGTAGTGGCATTTTACTGGAGTACTGTTCAGGCTTGAGCAAACTAACGGACACCGGCCCATCGCAAGGGCCGGGGGACAGCCCAGCCCTGGAAATAAGGACTTCGCCGCTCGGAAGCGTAGGGCTGGGCAGCCGAGGCGCGGCCAGCAC
>VZTV01025684.1:89505-120797 GCA_013400875.1 Anhinga rufa
ACCCCTCTGAAGCCCTGGAGCACGGCCTGGCGCCATGGGCGGGCGCCCGCCTGGGCGCGGCGGGCCCGCGGGGCGCTGCGGGAGCACAGCCGCTTTGCACGGTTTTACCGGCATCAGCAGCCGTTAGCGCCGCTGGAGGCGGTTAGCCGAGCCGGGAGGCCCCCGGGCGCTTGCGGGGGGCAGAGCCCCGCTCCCGAGGGACCCGCCCCCCCGCGGCGCCGCCCTACACCTGACTAAAAGCCGCCCAAAGCGCATGCGCACTGGCACCCCCGCCCCGCCCCGCCNGGCCCGGCCCGGCCCTGCCGTCGTGCCCCCCCGGGCCGCGCCTCAGCAGCAACGGCCGCGATATGCAAATGAGGCCGCGGGGCGGCGGCGGGGCTGCCCCGGGCTGGGCGCCGCCTCCCGGGCGGCCTCTGACCGCGGCCCTTCCTTCCCTCTTCTCCTGTCCGCGCAGCTGGTGGGGTCGGACGAAGGCCTCCAGCAGAAGCTGGCGGCGGCGCTGCTGCGGGAGAAGAAGGACTTCAGGATCAGTGTGTGAGTGGTGGGGGGTGGGAAGCGCCGCCATCTCGTCCGGAGATGGAGCCAGAGCAGCGGCGGCGGCGCTGCGGGTTCACGGAAAGCTTCCCCTTCAGAAACGCGCGCCCCGAGGCTGCGTCCAGGCGCCGGCTCCCCCGAGCGGCGGCGGTCGGGGCTGCGGGGCGCTCCCTGGGGGGAGGAGCCCGCCCTTGCGAGCGCGGTAGCGCTCGGGTGGGCTCCGTCGGCGGGGGCGCAGCGCCCTGCCTCCCGGGCAAGGAGGTGGAGCGCGGCTGGGAGCGGGGTGCGTTCGCTGTGCACGTGGCCCTTTGCGTGTCGCACGGGGGGTTGATTAGTAAATTGCAAGGGTATGGGAGGAGTACAGATGCTTCGTCTCCCTCCACACACACACACCCCCACCCCGGGAGACAGGCATATACAGGAATTAAACATCTCGGGACAAACTGGGACGAGTACAATGCTTGCAACTACTTGAAAGCAAACAAGTCTTTCTGAAAGATGCCCATTACCTTTGGTGCTCTTCATAGCCATTTTCTGGCTTCTATGCATGCACATGCCATTCCTCCCCGAGCTATTAACGTGTGTTTGGAATTTTAGCTTCAGCTGCATGACAAGCCCTGTCTTAAAAGCTTGATTAACTAACTTTACGATATAATGTCCTTGACAGCTCTCCTGCCAAGACCAAATGAGTTTAGTCAGCTCTTCAGAAGGTGTTTGTGTTACTTTGCTGCTGTAATCCAAGGCTATGCAGTAAAGGCAAACCCGAGCTAATGCTCTACTAGCCAGTTAGAGCGACTGTATGGCTCTGATCATGGCATGTTTGTGCTAACTAATAGTAAATTAATTACCCAATTTTCTATGCAAATCCTGCAGCCTCTGCTGAGCTGTGGAGTGCCATAACTAGATGGCTGCTGGTACTACAGCTGGGTAATGACCCAAAGGTATGGAAAATTATGCTCTACTATAGAGCAAGATAAGTCTCAGCACTAGTATCACTGGGGAAGCAGAAGTCTGTCACAGATTTTTTTTTTCCCCACTGTGTTGCTTTGGGATTGTACACATTACAAATAAATATGGTATCTTGTCTACCTGCTAGATACAGCTGTTGGGAGAAGTTTTGCAGGGCTGGGGTTTTTGTGTCTCTGACCCCTAGGAAACAAAAAGGCTTCTGCAGTGCATATCTGGAGGCTGCTGCCATCATCTAGTAATGTTGGTTTAAATGTAGTAGAATTCCAAATCCTGGAGGTTTTTTTTGTTCTTTGAGTTTTTTGGTTTTCCCCAGACAATGAGATCTGATGCTTTCCTTTCACCACAGCTTCTCGGTACATTTCATCTTAAATTTATAAGCTTGTTTGTGTTGCGATGTGTCTTTCAAGCGCACTTTGCTCATATCTTGTGTCAGTTTCGGAACATTTTTGTTAATCATACCATCCTTATTTATAGGAAACAAAACACCTTTATTTGGGGACTGGCAGACAAAACTACAAAGGGCATGTGATTTAATGGAAAGGAATGTGTACCATGGTCTGTGGCTGCTGGGAAAAACTGTTAAGTCCTTAAGATTTAATTGCTAGAAGTAATATTCCCCAAGGAGGCCAAAATTACTGTTTCTCTCTTGGCTTCCAGAGAGGAAGTGGATTGCGAGAGAGACTGAAATTTTGTCCAATCTATCTTTCAGATGATCTTCCAAAGATATGGTGCTGATAATATCCTTCCCTATGGAAGGCCCAGATATGCACTACTGAAGCCTTTTTTGGTTTTGTTTTGGTTTGGGTTTTTTAAATTTTCTTTTTATTTGTAGTGGAGAAGAGACACAAAAAATCCCCACCTTATAATTCTTCCAACAGCTCTATCAGCAGCAGTGGTATTGTGTAGAAGGACACCTAAACTAACCTAGTAACTCCTGAAACAGCAAAAGGGATAAAGAAGGGGATAATGGTACAATAGAAGTTCTTTCTGAGTTATAACTTCATCTATAAAGCTATACTGGTGATACATTTTTGGCTTAAGGTTTTGCGAATGCAACGCACCATTCTGTAACATGGACACCTGAGAAGGTCGCCTTTCCTGTGGGAGTGTATGAGCAGTATCTCTGGAATGTGACAGTGTCGCAGTTTAGCCCCAGTCAGCAACTAAGCACCATGCAGCCACCACTTACTCCCCCTACCCCTGTGGGATGGGGGAGAGAATCAGGAGAGCAAAGGCAAGAAAACTCATGGGTTGAGATAAGAACAGTTTACTAATTACCATTATTACTATTACTATTTTATTTTCATGACAGTAATGATTATGATGATAATAATATAAAAAGGAAAATAATGAGAGAGAGAAATGAAGCCTGAAAACAAACAAACATAAAACTCCACGAGTGATGTAACCGTCACCACCCGCCGACTGACACTGCCGATTCCCAAGCCACGACTGCTGCCTCCCCTGGCATGACATATGACATGGAATATCCCTTTGGCCAGTTTGGATCAGCTCTCTTGGCTGTGCCCCCTCCCCTCCTGGCTTCTTGTGCACCCAGCAGAGCATGGGAAGCAGGAAAAGACCTTGACTAGTACAAGCACTACCCAGCAACAACTAAAACATCGGTGTGTCATCAGTATTATTCTCACACTAAGTCCAAAACACAGCACTATACCAGCTACAGTAAGAAAATTAACTCTATCCCAGCTAAAACTATGACAAACAGGAAAGCACTGACGCATTTTAACTGAGGCTTGGCAGCAAAATATACCAGTAAAGCATTGCTTTGTTAGAAAGGGCTCTTACTAACAATTAAATAAAATGACTGCCATGCAGAGCTGTGCAGAAAAAATGTTTCTGTGAGTCTTGTTATGCTCTAATAAGCTTCCCATTATAAATAACCTTGTCTAGCAAGTACCATTGTGGCTGTCAGCAACTATGAGTAGGCCTAAGGTATGAGAATACCACTTAAAGAATCACAGTGTCTCTTCAGTGCCTACATATTTAGTAATTATAGGGCTTCATGGGAACTTGCTACATGGTGAACTGCAATGGTTATGTGGTTACAGTTAAGTGGATGCTACCTTGCCAAGCTATTTGGTTAAACTGGCAAATTTATTATCTTTCAGTCACCTTGCTACATCCCTCCCCTTACCTTCAGAGAGGGATCACCTTCGGCCCAGGATAGATCTGATTGTGTTTCTGATTGACATCAAGAGCAAATACAGGTAAAAAGAAGGGCAAAAATATGAGGGGGAGGAAACTGATATTATTTCTTGGATTGATGCTAAATCTGCATTTTTACTGTATCAGAATCACTGAATAGAGGCTTTCAAACCCAAGACTTGCTGTGGTAGGAGAGCTCAGTAATGCATACTGTGGTTTTTCTGGCCTCCAGCAATGGATTAGGACTGAACTGCTCTGTCCTATAACATGCCTGTCATGCACTAAGTTGCCATAGCCGAGAAGACAGAATTTTCCTGGATCCAGACATGGGATGGTATGAACCGAGCTTTGGAAAGATGCTGTCTGTAAAATTAGATGGAAACGATGGTGGTGCTGTGAAGTTCTGTAATATGCAGATGGCTAATGCGTGCTGGGCACTGCCACCTAATCACCAGCCAGTTGCTGCGTCTTGTGTCCCCAGTTCACTGATATTACTGGTCAAGGGTGATCAGCACTACGGATGTCTCTAGGCAAAAGAGAAGAGTCTGCAGGGATTGATCCATTTTCTCTCATCTTGTGCTCGTATTTGTAAAAATGATATTTGTGTCCCCAGGCCACAAATAAAGACTTTCTAAGGCACAAAAGTCAGCATTTTATTACTTACTTACCGTGTGACTGATGATCCTGGGCTCTCATTTACCAAAAATGACAGGCCCAGCTGCATGCTTACGGCACAGATGGTGCTGCAGAATTGTGTGGGCTAGCTCTTCTGAAAGAGCCGAAGTAGTGCTGAAGTCTCGTTGGATGTTAATGAATTCGGATGGTTAGTGTCTGCAAATCATGGAGGACATCGTTCAAACTCAGTCTTAACTGTTGAGTCTTGGGTAGAAATGATATGTTGTGGATTATTAACCAGCTGTGGGTATTACAGAGGTCTCTGCTGCCATGCTTTTAGCATAGAGCATAACTCTGCCAGCTCACGGATTGGCAGATGTTACCATCTTTGCTTTTCTAATTGTGCTTCTGAAAGTTGTTCCCTTTGTCCTTATGCTGCACTGGTTTTACCTCCCCATCCATCTGGGTTGTCTGTGCTTTTCTGACAGCTTGAAGAACACTGAAGTTTCTGTTCATCATGTGGATGCCAGCTTCTTCCTGGGGAAAGTGTGCTTCCTTGTCACTGGGGGTACGTATGGCATCTGCCCTCTTCCTTCTCTCAGACCAGCGTGACTCACTGTTGCTTTCCTTAAAGGAGGGCAGTGACTTAATTTGAAACAAAACAAAGACAACCAGCGGCTTTGTCAAAAGCTTTGTTTAAATTATATCTGAACTCACCTGCCCTTTTTTATTGTTTTCTTAGATTAAACATGGTTCTCTCCTCTCGTGCTCACTTGCTCTCTCCTTCTTGTTTTTGCCAGTGAGACCTCACTTCTCTGTCCCTAATCCCTGAATACGATTACTGGTGTTGGTTTTTATTTTTTTTCTGTGGCATTGCAGAAGTATGTTCTGTCTGCTCTTGCAGATCTTTCTTAATGATAATCTTAATGAGCAGTGAGGAGCATACGATACTGTGGTAATAAATGAATCTAAATGGATGAGCTACTAAACTGTTAAGTATAGTTTTAATACAAGACTGGTATCCCTGCTGCATGCTGTCTGGCTCTGTTGTGCCTTTAATCTCTCTCCCTGCCCTGTCCACTCCCCCCACNCTCCATACTCTCCCTACTTCAGCTCTGAGGAACTGAAGGGGCCAGCCTGTACTGCTCAGTGTTGGAACAGAGGTGCTGTGTCCCTGGAATTTGGGGGTCAGGAGGCCTAATTCTGGGGTGGAGAAGAGTCTTGGCATTGTCTTGTGGTATTGCTCTCCTGATGGAGTGAAGTCCTTGGAGACATCGACCTGTGATACCACAGGAGCCAGGAGGGCTTCTGATTAACGAGTAGAAGATTCTGCCCCCGCTGATAGCGTACTGATCCCTTATCTAAAATGTTAATGTTACAGTACTCAGTAAAGTGGCAATACTATTCCTGCTGTCCATATTATGATCAACTTCTGTGCTAATTCCATTGTGAACTTTGTACTATTCTGCTTGTACTGCTTGCTGTTACCTTACCTTCTATGGTGCTCTCAAAATTAGCCCTGGATCATTTTGTGGATGTGGAATTTCCCAGTACTTTTCTTCACTGAATGTTGATTATGAGGCTTGTAATGTGGGAAAACTTTTTCTGTAGTTGGCAGGGTGAATTACTGCAACGTAGACATGAATGCCATCTGGAAGATGGGAGAAGTCTTCTGCAGTCCTGTACTATTCTGTGAGCTGGAGGTAAGATGTTTATTTGGTGTCTGAAGGGATTTGTGAATTCCACTGCTCTGATCCTTAGGAACATTGTTACATTAGCAATAAATATATGTACATATGCTACTGGCTTACATAAGTGTCAGAGACCAGACCCTTTCCACAAGAACAGTAGAGGTACAGGAGTGTGACTGTCCTTGAAATGAGTCTTCTAGATTACCTGCTCCTTCCTGTGCTACCTCAAAGCCTCAGGAAGCCAAGTCTAAATTAACAAAGACTTCTGATATGTAAAGCCTCCCTACGCTTGTTCCTTGAGGCATTTTTCTCTTCATGGGAGCCCCTGAGCTGTTATTTGCCATGTGACTCTCTTGCCCATGTAATGCTTCCTGTTAGCCAGGCTTTGTTGCTTCACAGACTGTTTTGCCATCTGATATGCCACTCTTTCCAATTACCTGCTTGGTCTGAAAAGCTGGAGGGGAGAGTTTGGCATTCAGCGGTAGCAGGCTTCACTTTTCTGTGTATTCATCATTCCACCCTCGGAGACTGCTTCCCTACCAGCAGGTAATATCTGTGCCTTTGGCAAGCCCTTCAGGGTTTTCAGCTGACAACACTGTACCTTCCTTAACATTAGGGGAGTAAAGGGGCCTGTTTGGGGTTTTCTGTAGCTAGCTACCCTGAACCGTACTTAATGTCTGCTCTGGTTCTTTCTTTTATCACAGGTTAGCATGGCTTTTCTTCTTTTCTATTGATGAAATAATTTCTCCATTTTGTTTCCAGTTGGAAGGGGTACAAGTTACCACTGCTCAGCGACTTCTCCAGATGTTACAGATCTGTGCTGGTTACGTACCAGGAGTTTCTTCCTTGTCCTTTGGCTCACTGATGAGGAGGCCTGCTGATGACTAGCTTCTCATTGTGAGAATTCAACCATGTTCATCAGTTTTTTCACTTCAGGCATTCAAACTGCTGCAGTTAGAATCACACTGGGAAGCTTTTTTACCTGACTTGTCATGACCACTCATCTAGGGCTGTTCCTAGTGGCTGATCCCTCAAGAAAAGCTTGATTCCTGTTCAGTAGATAATGTATAGATGCTGTGGGGAGGATAGTTTGAATCGGGGATTCCTATCCATTATTACATCTGAATCCCATTTCATGATCAAGTTTGAGCTTCACCTGCTTTGCCAGTGCCAGGGGCTATGTGTTTTACTGAGAGAATATCAGAAGAACGGGCCACTGTCCCAGATGCTGTATGTCATGGTTGAGTATCTTTGTTTTAGTGTCCCCAAGGTACTAGAGAAGAGGCAGCAGGCTCCTGCTTCCTTTCTGTTGAAATATAGCACTTTGGACTAATGTAAAGCCTCGCTGCCAAGTTTTGTCTCTCCACCAAGAGAATACAGGATAGGAAGGCTGTCCTGCAGCTCCTGATAGACTGCAACTGGCAGTTAATGATCCAGCTGTGCGAGCATCTGCCCGGTGAAAGGCTCGGTATTTCCATGCCTGATATCTAATTGGGGAGGAAGGGACTAAACAAGATAATCCGGCACAACCCTAGAAACCCAGCCTCCAGGGCTGACCAGAGATGAAATGCAGCGGAATTGACTACAGCAACATAGAGAAAACACGTTGTCTCTTGCAAGGTGGGCATATGCTGTGTATAGTACCTTAACTAACAGGTTCTTATCCAAATTAACTAATTTCTTACTCTCACTGTAAGTCAGTAGTGTGTTTTGGAGTTTTAAGTTAATAAAAATTTATAATATTTAATGATTAGTTGTATGCTCTTTGTTTAGGTATGTGGCATGGGCTCTAAAACCTATGAACACTTGCCCCAATTGGCTCTGGCAGCAAGGCTGGTCCTTGCTGGCAGTTCAAACTTCCAGTTAGTTCGTGGGCTGCAGTCACGGTTTCAGCCACGTGGTGGTGGCAAAAGCTTTCAAGATACAATCCTTCCTATACGCTAAGCTGAGCCACCTTCCAGAATTCAGCATTTCTTGGAACGCTGGGATGTTTCTTACCCAGAATTGCATGCTAGGTAGAAATCAAGCCTAGATAGAATGTGTTAAGCTCTCCTCTTGTTTAATTTATTTAATCCCTAATAGTCTGCTTTAGTGTTCCTAGGTGCAGAGCTCTAGCTGCGTGTGCTGTTTTGCTTAGCTTGTTTCTGACATCCGTCTGTGAGCAGGAAAAAGCAGAAAGCAGCACTGCAGGCTTAATCAGCTGCGAGTGTTGGCAGTCCTTGCAAAGACAGCTCGGCAAGGCACAAAGCCTGTATCCTTGCTCAGAGGACACACAAATCCTAGCTCCAGTTGTATTGTTGCTGCCAGGGGAGGGCTAGGTTTTTTGTCAGCTGGAACAAAAGGAGCTAAACCATTCAGCTGTGTTATGGTGCCCAAAAGGGCTGGAGTCTGGCTAAAACCCAAAGGAGAATGACATGTGCGAACTCTCGTGGCTGTGTAAGAAGGATTGGGAGCTTAATGGCCATGCCCTACTTTCAGATAGCTTTGTGAAGGTACTAGCCAGGACTTTGCCACCAGAGAGGGGCAATCATGCTGAGAAACAAGTTTCTCTGTTGGTTATGCTGTCTCAGCCTCGCTCTCGCTTCAGGTCCCTCAAAATAAATGAGACCATGGTTTAGAATAGACTGGTTTCGATTTGCTCTTGATGTGCAGGTGCAGTCTGGGGGAGGGAAGGAAGGGCTGCGGCATGAAATGAGCCATTCTTTCGTGTCTTCTGCAACTGCTGTAAGGTAAGGAGACTCTTCCGTCTCCCAGGTCACTCTCCAGTTGCTTCTAATAACTATTGGACTTGGGTAAAATCCCTTTGGCCTCAAGAGTAATTTCGCTGTGCTTTCTTAACTGGTGAAAACGAAACTTTCTTTGGTTCACCCAGAATGCTTTGTAGCAGCCCACACGTGCTACTGTCCATTCCTGCACCTTCAAACATAGAGGTTTTTTTTCCACTGCTGTGTTTCAGATGCGGTATTTCTTTCCTTCGACTACTTTCAAAGAAGAAAGATGCTGTTTGTACTTCCTACAGGTGGCCGAATCCCAGATGGTACAAAATAAAATCTAGTTCCTTAAGAGCAGCATCTCACTTCATCTTGGGGCAAATATTTTTCTTACTCTTAGGAAAAAGTGTTTACTAGAACTGGCAGGGGAAGTGGAGCATATCTAAGAATATGACACTGTGTCTCAGGTCCATCATGTTTTACAACTGAAAGTAGTTGGGACACATCTAAAGCTACAGCTTCAACGATGTAAATACCTCTAGGAATTGTCAGCTATTAGTTTAGACAGGCCATAACACTGCCCCTACCAGAGAAGACAAGGCAGCTGAGGATATCTTTCATCTGGATGGAGTAGCCAGGGCTAATGTTTGATAGAGGTCTTATGAAAGTAGTACTCGGATTGGGATCAGAGGCATGGAAGGCCTGAAGCTGAATTAAGACTAGTGACTCAGGTTCTGTCATGTTTAAACATTGCGGAAGAGCTTGCCAAGCTGGCTGAAATCTAAACTAACAGAAATATTTTGGAGCTTCTTGCTTTCTCTTCCTCTCTCCATTGCCTCAGTTCCCTATCCCTGTGGAGATTTACAAAGAGAAATCCCCCTCTCTGTGGCAGAAGTACCTGTGAGCCTTGCTGGTTTTACTGTGTTTTTGTTTATCAGTTATGTCAGCAAAATCAGTGTAAAAGCAACTTAATTAGGATAGAATACCTTCCACCAGTTGCACTGGTGTAAGCTACGGTCATGCAGTGCTTTTTTTTTTCCGGGTGGAAGTGAATGAGGCTGTAACAGAGTCCTTTCTGCTACGGCAGGCTGACCCACAGGATTTTGCCTTCAGTCCAGTCACTTGAAGAAGATTTTGTATCCTCAGCCTGCTAGCTGAGCTGCTCACGGAGGTGCTCGGTGAGATTTCAGCACAAATCAGCTTGGTTGGCATTACCTGTTGGGATTATAGCTCTCTGCTAGCCCAGGCTTTCCAAGGGAAGGGGTGGGGGGGTTTTGCTGGCTTTGCCACACCAGCAGTTAAATCAGACCAACTTTTAAGTGTGGTAAGACATGATATGCTTGGTCTATGATAACAGGAGAGAAAGTCTACGTACTGATATGGAGCCTATAGTAAAAGATCTCTCTGTCCTGGAACAAAGATCAGAGATAAACCCAGCCCTGGGGGTTTATCTGTCCCTCCAAACCTTGAAAGTGGCCGTAGAGGTTTAGATTTGAGGCCACCACTAATATTTGCTTTGGGGACTGGTTAAAACTGGATGTTTCTGCTTGCCAAGACCCATAGTTTGATGGGGCTGGCTGGGCTAGGTCAGCAGTGGTGCTCAGCAGCTGTGGTCATGCTGCAAGAGCTGCTTGGTAGCTCTCATCATGACCACTGTCCACAGCAGCAGTGGGCAAGAAGGGACTCCTGCTCTGCTGCCTGGAGCTGACCTGCAGAAGTGTGGCAGAGGTACCTGCTCTGCTGGCAAATGCAAGGGAGATGCTTTCTTCTGTGGGGTTTTTAACTTGTCTTGATTTTGCAGGAGCACTGGGCTTTGCTCTGGCCAGATTCCAGCTGCTCTGTCTCTATTCAGCTGGCCCAGGTCCCCTGGCAGTCTCCTCTGCACGCTGAGTGTTCTCCACCTCCCACCCTAAGCTGGTGTGCAGTGTTGCTGTGGGCTGCTGAAGAACTGCCACTTTCCATTCAGTGACCAGCTGTCCTTCTGGTGGGGAAAAGTGATTTATATGCAAGAGAAAGCAATAGCTGTCACAGCCCAGAGCTGGGAGCCAGAAACACTGGGCTCGTTTTACCTCTGTGGCTGATTTCTTGCATGACCCTGGGTACGTGTGTTAAAATTCACTGTGCCTCACTTGCTCTGCCTCTACAGCAGGAGCTGCCTCTGCTGGAGGGGTGTGATGAGGGCGAATTGACATTGCTTTGGGGTCACAAATCTGGAATTGGGTGGAAACATTCAGAAGAAGTAATTTTTTCCTACTTAGCAGAGTTTGATTTTTACTGAAGTTATGGGGGAAGAAGGTTTGGTAGGACCTGCCTGCCAGGCACCTCCTGAGATCGGCTGTGTTTTGTGCTGCTTACCTGCCTGACTCTGCAGTAGGGAGAGAGGCTGCCTGAAACTGGGCTGTGATCGTTCTCATCAGGTGTTGCGGCATGGTTGGGTTTTGTTGTGAACCGGAACAAAACCACACTCCGAAACACTGAAATTTCCCACATGGTTCAATTATCCTTGAATTGGCCAGTGGGGGAAATCAAAGTATCTGGATCTCTTCCTCACTGTTAAATATTAATACGGCATGGCAAAGCTAGGCAGGATGGCATCCCCTCGGGTCAGCTCCACACAGGAGGGGCAGTCTTGGCTGTGAAGAGCCGGTGCACAGAGGTTGGGCACAGGGAACTCAGGAGTGATGTGACTTGCTCAGACTCCTTGGCAGCTGAGTAGTGCGGGCTCCCGGCCCATGCTGGGCCACGTTTCCCTTGCCACAGGCTCCTTCTGCAGGAGCTGACACGTGCTGCGATGCTGACAGCCCTCATCACCCTCGAGCTCACTGTGTGATGGGGCGTTTTGCGAGGAGCCAGGAAAGGCGCCGTGCCCGTCCCCCTGCCTCGCTGCCTCCTTTGGTGAGGGAAGTCAGCGGTGTGTGAAAGAGAGCCCGTGTTTTACATACACACAGGCTGCCTCCTCGCCGCCAGCCCAGGTGCAGCTGCGGGCTGGCTGCGAGAGCCCTGTGGGCTCTGCGCGTCACAGGAAGGAGCACTGAGGTGGGGCGAGGACAAAAACAATGAGAAGCCACCTCCCCTTGGGAAACGTGGCCCCCGTGCGCAGAGGCTGCTCTGCCCTTCGGATCCTGCCACTCTGCACTACGAGCAGCTGTGCCAGGGTCAGCTGAAGCACCCGTGCTCTAGAGCCTTCTGCATGCAGGAGCGAGGCAGAGGCACTGGTGAGCACTTGGAAAGACCTAGAAAGCTTACCTAGCATTAAACGTGCAAAGGAGGCTTCCCCCATTTTCTGGCATCAGGGAGTGTTTTCTTTTCTTGTCTTCCCATGGAAGCTCTCTGGTTCCACCACATGCCCACCCTGCAGTGATGGGGTGATGGTGCCATGCTGCAGCTGGGCCTGCCTTGCTCCTGCCCTGCTGGCTGTGTCGTCACAGCACTTGGTTTAGCAACACATCTTGGGTGTTTGCTGAGGGTCAGCAGTCCTTAAGGCACAATTGCTGTCTGTACTGGTCAGCTCAGAGCTCTCCTGAACCACTGTGCTGGCTGCTCTCCTAGGTTTGACAGCAGCGTTGGCATCACCCCAGTGTGAGCATTCTTTTTTTCCCCCCCCTACTGCTATGTTTCCTTTTCTTGCTCTTCCAGAGATGACAGATGTGAAGCCAGGGCTGTGTTTGACTCAGTTTGGTACGTAACAACCTGTGGCTCATGCTGCAGTGGAGCACCTCTCTTCAAAGCAATATGCCAGCATTAACTAATTAATCCTCATTCCCCCATGGGACTGAGGGGTGACTCAGTGCCTCATGCTGTTATGCCGAGCAGCAGAAGATTAAAGACATTGGAGCTGGGGAAGCCCTGGGATAGTGTGGTGTTGCTCTGTGCTGGCACACTGGGCACCTGTAGTGTCTCGGTCTTGCACACCTATTGCCTGGGCTCTGCCCAGGCTCCTTTTAAGCCATGTAGAGAAGGGCTGGAGCTGCCTTCACCTTGCTTTGCAGGGAGTGTTTTTACTACCTGGTATTCCCTTTTAATCTCTTCTGTCCTGTTGCTCCTTCGTTATAATCCAACTTGGCCATCCTAAGCAATTCTCCCTCCTGTTCTCTCCTACATGTCCTTCACACCTCCCTGGTATCCCTGCTTGGCTGTGCTGAGCGGCAGGTGTGGGTGTCCAGGTGAAAGGCAGGGGCAGGGAGGCTTAGGCACTGTGCAAATAGAGCTGTGGTGCACATCTCCCTCAGGATTTGTGACCCCCAGTGAGCTGCACGCCAGGCCATGCTGGTGTGGCACGGTGTGGCCCTGACAAAGTGCAAACAAACCCCAACACCTGTCCTTGGGCTGTCCTGGCATCCATCGTGCTGCTGTGTGTGAGCTGCTCCCGGGGAAGGGAAGAGGAGTTGCTTGCGTGCAGATGTTGCATAATACTGACCTAGTTCAAACACAAGTTTGCGGGCTGGGAAGTGTTTACCCGGCGTGTGGGGAAGAGAAAACCCCTCCAGGGCCAGGGCTGCTGCGCTGAGTCCTCTGCTCTGTGTTGTGAAGGAGATGAAACGTGAAGCGTGTGCTTTCTCCAGAACCTGACTTTTCCCTCTTGCCCAGGTGGCACGTGGAGCATCACCTGCACAAGTCCCCTCTGTGTGTGCATGAGCCGTGGTTTGGCTGAGCTCAGCCACTGTATGGGACTAATACATAGTGATGGTGTCCTATAAATTATATAGTCGGTACGTTCGCCATCTGCTCTGCGCTGAAAGCTGAGTGTGATTGAGACCTTCCCCCTTTCCCAAAGCTTGACTCTCTTGCCAAGCTTGAAATGTGTGCGGATCTCCCGTAAGTGGTTCTGATTGAATCAGGTAAAGAGGGAATTTTTTAAGCAGGCTGCAATGTTCCTTGCACCCAAAGCGAGAGCTGAAGCCTAGGCCAGCATCCTATTACCATGAGACTATGAGTAAAAAGCGAGTCTGATTTCATGCTAATTAGTTTCTAAAGGGAGCGGATCTTGATTGCAGTGGTCATATCAAAGAATCAAAATAGTAATGCAAAAAGCAAAGGAAACCCCAGAGTGATTCATATGAGAAGGGGAAATAAAGACAGCCATGGAGAAAGAAGGGGTTTGAGGGGGACTGAATTGCTCTGCTGCCCAAAAGCAGGGGGGATTTGAATCAGATTATCCTCATTAGATGTCTCTTTAAAGCATCATCAAGCCAAATGAATGGTCCGGGGGAGAGCTTGCAGCCATGGTGTCTGTGATTATCTCCAGGGATTTACAGTCCTAGTTATCTAGCTTAGAGACAAGATTATTAGGGGGTATAAAGCTGTATCTACCCTCAGCCTCTAATGTGCATTTTTAGGTTGGGTGATGGGAGGTGCTATGTTGCCACACGGTCCCTCGGAAGCCTGCCTGCATCCTCTGGTGGTCCAGCCCTCCGCAGCACTGTGGGTGCAGTGGGAGAAGGCAAGTGTAAGCCAGGGAGCTGCGCTGGCCAGGAGGTGTTCCCTGGAGGCAGACAGGCAGCCTCCCTGGTGGACTGTGGCAGAGGGCAGGACCTCCCCTATGGGTGCTCTCACTGAGATGGAAAATGGGGAAAGGGATCTTGGAGGGGAGATTATGTCAGCTTGCCTCAGCAGTACCACTCACCCACCCCCAGCATATCCCTTCCTGTGGCAGCCTGTGCCAGTGCAACTTACCCTTCTTCCAGCCAGAGTCTCTGAGGCACCAAAGGCTCAGAAGTTGATGGGGCTGTTACAGGGGAGCCCCTGCAAACTGTGGGGAGGACCCTCTCTTAAAAAGAATTGATGGACTTTGCCCACAGATCCCTTTGAGGCTGGGGGTGAGCACGATACAGGGCTGCTGGTAGTCTCTTTCCACCCCCCCAGCTCTACATCCGCAGCAGCCCATCACCCTTCCCTTCCTCTCCTTCCCCACCCAATGCATTGCTCCCCTGTTGCTTCTCCAGGATGGCTGAGGCATCACGCCCAGATGCTGGCCAGGAGAGGAGGGGCGCAGGCCAAATCCTCCTGTCAGCTCTCTCCTACATCACATCCTTAATGTGGCCATTGTAATTTGTAATGTTATTCAGCATTTAAGCCAGCGTTTTTACACCAGGCCAGTACCCAAAGGTCTGTGAGAAGCCTGAGAATGGTCTGGAGATACTGGTGAGCACAGTGGTGCCACTGCAGACTAATGAAATGCTGTCGGTGTGGAGGTGCTTCAGCTGGAGAGGGAGGAGAGGGGAGGCTGTCAGCAGCAGCCGACAGCGTGGTGGTGGCGAGCTTGCTGCCAGAGGCAGCCAGCTGGCCGCGGGGCCCGCTTCGGCTCGGCGGAAACGTGCTTCCTTGCTTCTCATCCCGGATTGGGGCTGCACTCATGTCCAAACACGTGCAACTCATTCCTCCTGCAGCACTGCGGTCCCTCTCAATGCCCTGGGGCTGAAACCAGCTTGAGTTTGGCATCTGACTGGCCAAGCAGCCTACAGTCAAAATCCCTGTACTCCCTCAGCTCAGCCGCTCGTGGGGCATTGTCAGGTGGTGTCAAACAGAAGAGTCAGAGTTCTCTGGCAGTGAGGGTGAGGGAGGCTGGCCTTGCACCTACCGCCACTGCCTGGGCCTGGGGTGGTGGGAAGCTGCAGAGCAGCCACAAAAGCCAGCTCAGGGACTTGTTTCTGGAGCAGTGGTTAGTACTGGAAACCACGCAGGCTCTTGTACCCTTACTCCTGCTTAGACTGCTGCAATCTGCAGGTGCCACAGGAGTTTTGGGTTTTTTTTTTTGTGCATTCTGTTCCCTATTTCAGCTGTGCTTTAAGTTATCCAGGCATGCTGCTGGTTCTTAGCATCTCCATTAGGATGGCTCCCATGGCCAATGCTAAGGAGCGTGACTGCGGAACAGCCCTGCTGGGCTGGGCTGCAGTTGTGGGGGGCAGTGGGGTGTTATTTGTATACAGGTAAGAAGGGTGGTTGGATGGCAGGCAGCAGAGTAAATTGCAACAAATGAGTGCAATCAGGACAAACATAATTTCTTCTGTGTTGGAATCACTTGCAAGCACCTTCCTCTTTTCTCAGGTTGCCTCTTGTTCAAACCATTCCCACGTGTGAGCCAGAGCTGCAGTTCTCCTGTGAGCAGTTCATTATAACGAAGTGCTATGCAAAATGCAATTGGGGCTGCTTAGTTTGGTTTTGACTTCCAGGCTGACCCAACCAGTTTCCTGTCCCTTGCTGCTGGAGCAAGCTGCAAAGGGTGCGGGCTCAAAGGGAGACAGCCCCTTGCCTTCAGTGGGCTTTGATTTTTGGCTCTGGAGTTGTCTGCTGGAGACCTCCATGCCCCAAGAGCACAGCGGTGGGGTTCCCCACTACAAGTGCCAGGGAGGTTTCTGCCCCAGCGTACGCATGCCTGAACCAGCTGAACCCACCTGCTTGGAGGTTTGTAGCAGGACGGTGCATCCCCCCCAGCCATTTGTTTCTGTTTCGGTGCTGGAGGTGCTGCTTAGCCCTACCAGTGCACGTGAATGCTCCCTAACCAGCCCCAGGCAAAGCTGGGGGGTGCTTAGCCTCTACCCACCCACTCAAGGGGGTCAGCGTGAGCTCCCACCCATCCTTACAATGGGGATGGGGGCAGCATCCCTGCCACAGGCAGAGCGGGCAGGGGGATTTGCTCATGGGAATGTCCAGGCAGAAGGGCTGGGCTCAGCTCGTGGTGTGTCATTCATGATATGGGGGGGCTTTTGAGAGCCTGGGAAGTATCCAGGGACCCAAGCCACACCAAGAGACTCCCACCCACCGCACTCTGCAGAGCGGCAAGAGCAGTCAGTACACTGGCTGGAAACACCCCTCGCTCCACCCCACCACCTGCTCCTGGCAGGGGAGGTCAAGGGCTCAGCTCCCCCAGGGCAGGATCAGGAAGGGGGGGTTCCCCCATGTCCTCAGTGCCGCTGTGTCCCTCTCGGGCTCTCTGGAGCAGGGAGGGGGAGTGGGCAGAGGGAGCTTGAGCCCAGGCAGTGTTGAACCACCGCCTTCCCTCTGCAATCCTGGAGGGGTCTTCAAAGGGCAGCCCACCATAGAAGCCTAATTTGGGTGCTTGGCATCAACCCTTGAGGGGTCCAAGTCCCCTTATAGAGGGAGCCAAGGACACCTGCTCATTTTTCCTTAACCTCATGGACAAGCACAACTCTAGGGGCTTTTAAACAAGAAGGGGAGAAGACAAACGATGTTCAGCAGAGCCAGTGCCACTGGGACACTGCCCCACACCAAACTCCCCATGCAGATGGCTGAGCAGTGCCACAAAAATCCTTGTTAAGAAGTAGAGCACCTATGGAGGGGTCTGGGTTTAGGGTATTGGTGAATCTTTTGAAGCCTTCATTTTCCCATCTTATTCCTAAAATCTTTCCAGATTTTGTCTCTAAGCCTGGCTGGCTTTGAGAAGGCAGAGCAGAGGTGGGGCTGGACTGTGCTGGGGCATCTTGGCAGATCTCAGGGAGGAGATTTGTGCTGGAGCCCTGAGAAATTGGCTCCTGAAAGCCTCAGTGGGACCTTTCAGGAGGGGGTGCTTCCCACCAGCTGCCGAAGAGGTACTGGGAACAGGCACAGGGGTGAGGTGCCAAATGTTCTTTGGGGGTTGGCTGCAACCAAAGCCTTCCAGTGGCACCATCTGCATGCAGGGCAGACATCGGGCTGTGCCCAGGTGTTCCCAGGGCATTGGGTGCATCCTGTCAGAGGTTTGTCCCAAGGTAACTGGGTCTGCTTGATAAACACCTCGCAGCTTTTCTGATCGACAAGCCTTTGGGTTTCCGGTGCACACGAGCACAAGGTGAACTTTCGGTGGATATTTTCTGCTACGAGTGGTTCTGCAAGCGTGTGCGTGAGTCACTTCACCCACCACTGACACCAGAGAAACCACTCACACAAGTCCGGTCGCTCATGTATGCACGAGCACTCACAGGACACCACTGTCCCTCCCTGCTCCTGGGATCACCAGCGCTGCCCTGTCCCTTGCTGGGCTCTCCGCAGGGATCCCAGTAGCCGACCTCAGCCAAAGCCAGACCTCCCAGTGCACAGTTGGAGCAAACAGTACTGGAAATTGAGCTCTCTGACTCCAGGATTAAGACATATTTTTTAAATCGCTCGTTTGATATCTTCACTGGTTTATTTGTTTAATAAAAGCACTTAGTTAGCTGGAGTCCCAGGCTCCCAGGGCTTTCATTTCTCTGCAGAGGAGATAAGAAAAGCGCATTTCCTTATCCAGTGAGTCATTTTTTTCTGCCCTTTAATTATGCATTTCTGCTATTATCAAGCGTATTCAGCTTTTAGATGCAAACAGTTCAAACTACTCACCAAGCTTTAACTTTTGCTGCTCCAAAAACAATCAACAGCCGTTACGAAGGGCAGGGGAGGCAAAGATGGGGGAGATGAAGATGGGGGCAGCTGATGTCTGGAGCCGGCTGGGCAGCCTGGGCCACGCTGGTGAGCAGGCACATGTGCAAGTGCTGCTGGGGAAGTCAGCGGTGATTTTTCTCCATGAGTAAGCGTTATCATGTGTGAATTCAATCATTGTTTTCTTGGCCCAGGAGGAAACAGACAGGCCAGGGAGGGAGCGTGAAATTGCTGTAGAGGGGGACAAAGAGGTCTTAGAAAATGGGAGGGAATAGGGTAAGATCAGTCACGGTGATGAGGCTGCAACACCCTTCCACGTAACGGGACCTGGGAGCACTTTATTTGCAGGACAACATCACGGCTGCCGTCCCCAGGCTCCCCACAATGTATTCCCAGCTTCAGGTTTTCACTCCAGCTACTGAAACTGAGCTCTATTGTAAACCTCACCCTCTGCATCAAAAACAACATGTAGGTACCTTGGTTTGGGCTTTTCCTGGTGCATATATTTGACTGGAGGGGTCACAGAGCTAATCTGTAAGCGTGGTTCAGCAGATACCAGGACCCATTTCCACACCCCCCCACCAAGCAGGGAAGGGAGAGGGGAGGGAGAGGGGCAGGGTGACAGTGTAACAGTGGGAATAGGGGCTGAGGGTCGCCAAGAGACGACTGATATATGGGGGAAGCACAGTGGGCAGATTCCAGGGGTGAGGGCAAGAGGGGGATGATGGAGGAGCATCCCCTTCTAGGAAAAGGAGACCAGCAGGTGGGAACACTCTGGGGCAAGAACAGTAAAGCCTTTGGAGCAGGGAGCTGTTTTAGGGGCAGGTATCCTGACAGAGCACTGCCTGTTTTGTGAGGTTCCTCTGCCTCTGTGCATGGCTCCAGCCACACCAGCCCACAAGGCAAGATGTTTTCTGCTCCCTAGTCCCCACCCTTATGCTTCTGTGAGCTGCCTGCCAGGGACAGCGAATGCTCCGGGTGACCTCTCCTCCCTGGGGCTCTCCGCTGTGGAGCTCAGATGTGGCCTGGAGCAAGCCTGAGCTTTTCTCCTGACCCCTCAGCCCTCCCTGCTGTGGCTTTCTGCCCCCCCGGCCCCGAGATGCTCCCAGTGCATCCTGATGCTGGACACACACCTCTCCTGCTCCCATGCTTGCACCACAGACCCGCTCCATGCCTGGGGAACACGAGAGGCAGGGAGCCGGCTGAGGTGGGCTATGGAGAGATGTCCTCCCTCAGCATGTGCAGGGGTGAGTGCAGCCTGTTCAGCGCAAGCATCAAGGCGGAGGGTGCTGAGCTGGCTGTGCCGCTCATGGCTTCGGAGCTCGGGGCCGTGTCGAGAGAGGGAAGTGCTTGGCGTGCCCCCGCTTGCTCAGGGAGTTTTACTTTGACTAAGATGGAGGGGGAATAACTGAGTCACAGCTGCAGGAATGATGGCTGGGCTCACGCAGCTACTCAGAGTTGCCACAGCCCCCCGGGTTTGGCATGGCTGTCCCTGCTGGCACAGCGCAGCCGGGCAGGGTGCTCCCTGGCAGCCAGGCGTGTGTGCACGTGTGCGAGGGGCGAGGGAGCAAGTGGCTGGGCACGCTGGCTGGAAAGGGAAGTGAAATCACGGCAGGCGTGGAAATGGTGGGCAGCGACCAGTTTTGGTCGGGACTTTCACTCACACCGGGTCCGATGGCGCCTGGCGGGGAGGGCTGAGACAGTGCTGGTACAAGCCTCCCTCGGGGGCTGCTGCCGGCAGGGAGGGAGATGTGATCAGGGGGCTGGGAGGGCCCTGCCCTAGGGCAGCTCCTGCCCTGCAGGACATGGGTTTCTGGAGAGCTGTGCTTGGGTTGCAACCCAGTGCAGGGAGCTGGTGCCCGCATCCCACCTGGGGCTTCAGGGGGTGGGGTGCGGAGGCTGTGGGCTCAGCTTGCCCAAAAGCCATTGGTGAGGGACAGGCACATCCAGGGACCAAGTCCGCTGGCCTGCCTCAGAAGAGCTCAGTTGCCCAGTGGGGACACTGGGTACTCCGTCACCTCGAGCCAGACCATCCTTTGGCTTTTCTCCTCCTCCCCTCCCAGCCTCTGTCCAGCACAGCGAGTGGCAGAGACCTCACTAGAAAGATCCTGGAGGTTATAGCTGCTGCAAGGATGGGACTCCAGCAGTAACGCCCCATTAGGGCTCTCCTGGCCAGGGCAGGTCTCCTACGCTACTTCCTTCAGCTGAGAGCAAGCCAGCAACTGTGGCCAATCCCTTTCTTTCCTATGGGGTGAAGAAAAAGGGGATGTGACTTTTGTTTGGTAAGGATGGAGAAGAGCCACTTACAGCACTGAAATCTATCACTTATCCACTTCAGATCTCAAGCATTGGGCTTTGATGTGTGGGTACTGGTGGCAGGACATTCTTCCTGCTCCTGATCGGGAGCACCTAAGACTGTTAAGGGTTTATTTAGTCCCTTCCAGGAGTACGGGGACCAGACTTGCTTTGCCCATGCCCTGGCCAGTTACTGAGCAGAGCCAGATCTGAATACCAGAGAATGAGACATGGTGCCAAGAGGCTGGGAGGGTCTTTGCCACGAGTCTAGGTCTGGGATGGAGAGGAGGGAGAGAGCAAGGTGATGGAGAGCATTATCATTAGTAGAGATGGAGAACACACACCAGTTGGCCTGCCTGTGCAGCAGTCACTAACAGGCCATGTCCTGGGGGCAGTGGGAGCTTTGAAAAGGGGAAGCTGCAGTGCCCCTGCACTCTTTTTCTCCTCCAATCCTTTTCTGCATTTTCCATCCAAGCTGGATCTGTGACCCTGGGATGAGGTCTTGTAAAGACCTGGGCACAGGAAAGCCTCGTGTAGGCACTGGAGGATGCCAGGGGGGCTTTTCACCAGCCAGCAAGGGCAGGTGGGAACTGGGGGATATGCCTGGGCTGGGGGTGACGTACAGCTGGGATGGGGAAGGCTGAGGGCCGAGGAGGTGACACTGTGGGGCACTGTGCTGCTGGACACAGGGTGCTGCATGGCTGTGGCATGCCAGGAGCTGCGGGGATTTCAGAAGCGTAATTCGGAGGAGAGGGGTAGTTTGAGGGCACATTGCATGGGCAGGCAGGGGTAGGGCTTGGGCGCTTGCTCTCCTCCTCCCTGCTGAAGATCCGCCCCAGGGCAAGCGCAGCGATCTCAAGCCCCAAGGGAGACGACGACGCAGCTTGACAGACTGTATCTCCCTCTGACACGGGCCCCAGGGCGCTGCGATTTCACACTCGGGCGGCCCCTTCGCCGCCGCGCCATGTGGGAGCCAGGCGTTCACTCCCACTCCGCCATGTCCTCGTCAGGAAAAGACGCTGCTGCCTCCTCCTGCCTCTCCTCCCAGTGCTTTGACCTCCTGACCAGGTTGTGTGTCAAGTGCTCCGACTTGTTCAAGGACAACACAAGTAAGGGGATGAGGGTGGCCAGGGACCGAGCTCCCCGGGGCTGGGCAGTGGTGGGCCAAGGGGGCTGGGGGCACCCCAGGGGTGGGCAGGTGGAGGGGACCTTCTCCTGTGGATGGTGACAGAGGTGGCAACAGAGGATGGAGCGCTGCCTTCACCTGGACAAGGAGGAGGAGGAGATTGGAAGAGGGTAGACAGTTCCAGTGAGGGGATTGTGGTGCAGGGAGAAGAGGGATGATCCAGCCTGGCACAGGGGTCACAGCCTGCCCCAGGCATGACCATGGGAAGAGCAGGACACCCTCATCTCCCACCAGCCAGGAACGGCAGAGGGTGGGACGAGGGTCCCATCAGGCAGGGGGATGGTTCATTATGGGCGGTGGGTGGGAAGCAGTGAAGAGCCACTCTCCTTCCCTGCCACTGCAGCCCTGAGGCTGGACGGATGGGTGGGTAACGCTGCTGCCCTCCTTCCCTCGCCCCAGCTCTTCCCCTCCTGACACTGCCGGCATCTCGCCCCTCAGCAGAGCCCTCCCACATGGCACCCACCTCTGCCCTGGCACCCACCCTTCCCTCCGTAGACCTGCCCAGCACCCTCCTGATCTTCGGGGTCCCAGCAGTGGTGGGGCTCATCTTGGCTCTGGCTGCTCTCTGGGGCTTCCTGGCCTGCAAGGTGGGGAAGCGGAGGAGGAAGAGGAAGACGGCGGACGAGGAGGCTGAAGGTAGGAGACCTCTTGCTTTCCCTGTCACAGCACCCTGATGACCCTGGGGCAGATGGGATCACTTGCTGCTGGCTCCTCTGAGGCACATCCCTGTCAAGGCCAGCTCCTCCACCTTGACACGGGCTCCACAGGCACCCCGGGGCGTATTGGGGCAGCTGAGCTGCCCCCTGAGTGATGGTGTCCCATGTGCCCTGGGAACCCATGTCCGTACCTGACTGCCAGCGTGACCCTGCTGAACCATCCCTCCCTTTGCCAGGTATCCCTGTGCCTTCGCTTGCTTAAAGCACCTGCTGGCACTGCCCCCTCTCCATGGAGGATATGTACAGAGCACTGGTGAGGAGCCTTTCCCTCTCCCCCAGTAGCCGGAGGGCCAGGGATGGAGTGGGGGCTGCGGGAGCAGCGGTAGATATCTGGGGACGGCTCCAGAGAGAGCCTCTCCCCACAGTGCTGCAAATGGGGGTCCTGTGTTGAGCATCCAGCTTGCCATTCCCACTTGGGATGCACAATGCCCTCCAACACGCACCCCAAAGACCCCAACAGTGTCAGGGCCAGCCCCATCGGCAGGGTGCCGGAGTACCACATGGAGTCATCCCCAAAGACATCAAAAATAGAGCTGAGGGGCGAGGGATGGGGCTGAAGCTTTCCTGGCAGGGTAATTCCAGGGTGGTGAAGTGATGGTCCATCTTGGGGCATCAACCAGGGGCCAGGGGGCCACTTCATCCCCTGGGGACCCCTGCCCTGGCATTGATTCAACCCTGGCTACTCTTCTCAGAAACAGTCTTGCCTGGCTTCACCCTTCCCCATCCCCAGGCAGGGGGTATGGCTCCCCAGGACCCTCATGAGAAGCTGCTCTGGGGGATGCTGGCACCTGCCACCCACCTGGGTGGGTGCCCTCAGGGAGTGGTGGGACAAGGGGCAGCCAGTCCTCATGCCCCAGCTTGCCCACACGCCACTGACAATGCAGGCCGGGTGACTCAGACCCAGAGGGGACATTACCTGGGGCTTTTCCGCCAAAGCAAGTGCAGCTGCGACAATCCGTGATGCACATGTCTGGGAAAAATACCAAGAATGAAAGAAGAGGGAGAAATCCAGTGGCAAGAGAGGTCCGGCCATGATGGAGAGCATTGGAGGCACCCCTCGGCTACTCCTGCCGCATGCCCTGGTCCCTGTCTCCCCATCCCCCGGGCTGCACCCTGGCAAACCCACTGCTGCAGCACTGAATGCATGGAAAGTCGCAGGAGGCTTGGGGCCAGAGGCATACGCCTGTGTTCGAAGTGTGTAAACAAGTCTATTTTTAAGCGGGAGGCAGTCAGGGAGGGTGAGCCAGCAAGGGCCGGGCTGCTCTGCCACTGGCAGGGTTTAGTGAGAGGGCTCAAAGTGCAAGTGCAAGTTTCTGTCTTTCCCTATTGTTTTTTAGGGGGGGAAAAAAACCCATCAGTTGTAAGCAGGAGGAGCTCTGCAGCAGAATTGCAGTGGGGACCTTGCAGGCTCCTCCTGCTCCACCTCCTTCTTCCCCTCTGTGTGTACCCAGGGACAGGACCCACCTGGCCCCGCTTTGTGAGCCTGTAACCCCCTTTTCTTGTCCCCTCCCAGCAAACATGGATGCCACCAGCCCCCTGCCCAGCCCAGGCTGCCGGGACCCTGCTGTGCCAGAAAGAGATGCCACTGTGGCCCCGGCCCCATGCCCACATCTCAATGGAGGCCTGAAGATGCCAGGGCCATCAGAGAAAGCCGGGACAAAGCGAAGACCATGCTGCCAGGGCGATGCTGATGGCGACATCGTCCTGCTCTCCACCATGTATCCCCGGCACGAGGATTGCAACCACAGCTTCCCACTGCCCGCCACCGAGCTGGGGGCCACGGCCCTGGTCACCACCAAAACCACCCAGAACTGTGCTGGTGAGGAGAGAGCCTGAGGGCAGGGGGAACGGGCCTGGAGCACTCTGTCTGCTCCCTGTGGACACCCAGTGCCTGTTGCTGGAGCAGGCAAAGCCTTGCATGGATATGAGCTGTCTGGGGACCAGGTTTTGCCTCGAGCAAGATCAGCCTTCTAAGATGACTGCCCTTTTCCACTTTCCCATTTGTGCTGAGTCCCAAGTTACACCTGTAAGAGCTGGAGGAAGCTGAAACAGATCACGCCAAGTTACACCAAGTTGCCAACTGCTGCTGCTGCCATGCTGTCAGGAGGAGGCAGAGGAGATGCGGCTGGTGAGAATGGACCATGGCAGGGACTGCTGTGCCATTTGCGAGGCTGCCGTTGCACCAGGGTGGGATTGCTGCCAGATGGGTGATTCCTGGGGACATGGGGCTGGAATGGCAGAAGGAGGAGGGGAAAGGAAGATAGAGATGGAAGCAGGGAGTTACATTAGGATCAAGTCCCACATCACTGACATTAGCTTGATTTTTGCTATTGACCTCAATAAAAGGAGGCTTGGGGCCATATGGAGCAAGGCACATCCAGCATCTGCTCCATTCACAGTCCTGCCCCCCTGTCTTCTGCACACCGTAATATCCAGGTCTCTCCTTCCTCTGGCTGCTCTTACGCAGTGGCAGGCATCCACCATCGGTCGCGGGAACCCCCTCTGCAGCTGGGTACTTAGGGGATGGGAAACGAGTCTGTCTTCCCAAGCAGGGAGTGAGGGAGGGAAGAGGGGAAAAATATCTGCCTTTGCTCTGACCTACAATCACTGAAGTTGGGGAGGACCACAGGCAGGCAACGGAGAATGCTGGTCTAGAGGAGCACCACGAGCTTGTCATTGTGGTCCCAGACAACCGTCACTTCAGCTCACGGTGGCTGCAGAAATACCACGTGTCACTTGGGATGACAGGGCTCCTGGTGATGGATGTTTCCATGCCGCGCAGAACCAGGGAGGGAGTGATACAAGTGTAGGCAGGATGACTTAATTTATGTGTCTTCAAGGCTTTGCCTGTGTACTAGAGCTGGTCGGTGGTGCTGGTCCAAGGCATCTCTCTGTAGATGGTCTTGTTCACCCACCTGCAAGTGGCTTTACTGAGAAGGAAGGGCTCTGCTTCAAAAATGAACTTGTTAGTGTGGGATTGCTGTTCCCAAGTAATTACAGCAGCCAATACCCCTGGCTGGACAGAGCCTGGCCAACGGCTTGGGTGAGAAACCCTGATGGCTCCAGAGGGGGTGGTTAGGCAATTAGAATTGCCGGGGTGGGGGGGTGTGTTGGTGTTATTTGCATGAAGTGCCATCTTGGTGGCAGCCCAGGTGAGGTCTTCTTTTGGTGAGGTGGCCTCTTTGCCCAGGAGGCTTCGGGGACCGAGCAGCAGTGGCCAAGCAAGGTGTGGGAGCACTGACGCCAAGCACCACTGGGCCACCGAGGGCCACAGCTCATGGTATAGTCATCCACTGGTCGCTCTGTTGACAGGGAGGTGACCCACTGCCCAAGCCTGAGCTCCCTCTGAGACTGCAGGACCAGACACTGCTGTTGAAGGGTGAACCTCCCTCTTCTCCATGGAGATGGAGCCATGGTGATGGAGCTGGCCTCGTGGCATCCATCCCATAAGGGGAAGCACAGGAGCTGCCACAGGTGCCAAGGCCCAAATCCCTCATCATGACTCCTCTCCCAGACCTAAACACACTGGTGGATGTAAGCCTTCTTCTGTCTGAGGCTCTGCATGAACCAGGGCGGGATGAGTCCTCGTCTCAGCCTTGCAGCTGAGGATGGTGGAGGGGCTGGTCCACGTGCCCAGCGACTGGCCCCTGGGGCTCCAGGCACCTGTGGCTTGCTGGCAGGAGCTGTGGAGGCTCCAGTGCTGGGCTCCCGGTTACCCACAGCAGCCATGCTGCCCATTGCAGCAGGGGCATCCCCATGGCATGAATTGGGCATCTCCTCATCCCCATGCTCCGCACCTGGCCCTTTGAAGTGACTTTGAGCAACCTTTGTGCATCTGGAGTAAGAAAATGAGCCAAAGCCAGGCCAGGGATATTTTGGCACTGAAAGAAGGATGGGTCATGGGAGGCAGAGCAACCTGCTTCATGGGAGATGAGGGTGAGAGGAAAAGGGAGCAGGACTGTCAGACTCCTCTCCCACCTCCTGCCCAGTGACCACCATGGCTCAGCCCTGCGAATGCACTGCCCACCCTGACCAGTGTGGCAATTTGAAAATGAAACTCCCATACAAATCCTGTTGAAAAAGCCCCTCTTTCTGCTCAGGTAAGGGCTTCTGCTCTCATTTCTGCTAAAGCTTCAGCCAGGCGTCTCCTCTACAGGACGCCGCTGGCATCTGCAGTTTGCAGAAGTGGGATTTTGATCAGTGTTGGATTGCTCAGCTGTCGAGTGCCCCTCCGATCTCCGCTCTGCAACGGCATGTGGGTCGTCTTCCACATGTCCTGCCTGCCCGACTGCCAGCATGGTGGGGCAGTGCTCCCCTCCTGCCCAGCCTGCCTGCCTGGGCCTGGGGGACAATTGCAAACCCCTCTGTGTGCACTTCTCCATCCTTACGTGCAGGGCAGGGGGTTGTCCGTCCTCTCCACATGGAGACCAGAGAGACACAAAAAATATGGTTGTAAAAATGAAAGAATAAAGTGAACCCACTGCCAATGCACACTCAGGGGTCTGTATGGGGTCCCCATTCCCCTGGTTTCAGGGGTCTCTGCCATGGTGGTCCCAGGGGGTACAGCAGGGCCTTGAGCTGGAGAGGCTCCCTCTGCACCGGCTTCAGTGGCATGTTCCCTGCACACAGCCGCCTGCTTGGCCAGGGACTAGCTCAGCCTGGCCACCTCCATCCCCACCACGGCCTCCCCGGGAGCTGGCTGATGGGCTGGGGAGCAGGGCAAGTGTTGGGTTTTCTGGGGGGCGGGGGGGAGGTGTTGCCCATCTTTGACTTTCCACAGCAGTTTCTCACTTCCCCCTGCGAGGCAGGAGCTGTGCTTCCTCCCCAGCCCAGTGCCCGCCCCACTGCCTGCACAACTGCCTAGAAAGGCTGGCGAGGCCATGTTTCACCTGGCTGCAGGGGCACGGGGTTTCAGAGAGTGCCAGGGGAAAATCTGAGGAAACCCCAGGACAAGAGGAAGGAGCTGGGGCTAAAAACCATTGCTGCAAAACCATCTCAGGCATATCCCTAGCCATTTCAACCCCACTGACCCCCCTATGATGGAGGTCATGAGGGTATTTGAGCTTCTGCAAGTCCCACCAACAATGCTGGTGGTAAAGGACAGCTTTGGTGTCCTTAGGGATGGGGGTAGGTGGGGGTGGTTTTCATCCCTTTTCCTAAAGGCAGGAGCCAGCTGGCCAAGAGAGCATGGTGGCATAGGCAGGGGAGGCACCGGAGGTACCCTGGTCAAGGGCTGCCTTCTGCAGCCACCAGTCGTGTCTGCCAAACCCTCCTCAATCCCACAGGTTCCCCAGCCTCCAAAGTGCTCAGCTTTCCTCCACCAGCCTCCCCGCCTGGGTCCTTCTCCATCACTTTTTCCTCTCTCCTCCCATTGCTGGTTCACCCACCAGTTTAGTCTCCTGACAGTTCACCCATGGGCCCAGGTACTCCAGCCCAAAGCACCCTCTACAGACCCAGCTTGCCCCTCTGCAGGCTTTCTGTGGGTGCTGGACCTTGACGGCAGGCAGGGCAGGCAGGGTGCGGTAGGTACCATTTTACCCCATGCACAAAGCAATACTCTGATGACCAACATCCAACAGGGACCACCCGTCTTTGGGTTCAGCCTCCAATCCCCCAACTTGCTGCAAGAAGACCAGGCTGCATGGCCACCCCATCACCCATTCACAGGGCACAGACCTTGTCCCACCCTGCAGAGGCCTTCTCTACCACCCGCTTCCCAGTGCCAGCCATGGCAGAGGGAAACATGGGTGCCCATGGGAGGCCGTGGGTGACAATGAGGCCAGCAGGCCCAGGGTGCCTGCCACGAGGTGGCACTGACACCGCATGCCAGCCTGCATGGCTGCAGAGCCGCAAGGGAGCTGCATGGGAGGGTGAATACCCAAATGAAGCAAGGGGAGCCAAGGAGGGCCAGGGAGGCTAGTGGCCAGCCCTACTTTGGCCAGACAGAGGTGTGACAGCTGAGCCTGACACCGCCTTGGCCACGCAGCCCATCACCATGGCCTCTGGGCTGCCCAGCAGAAATGGTCATTGGTGGCTGGACACCTGTGGGCAAGGCAGGCATGAAGTGGTGGGAGAACCAGAGGCAGAACAAGATGCAGCGAGCTACTGCTCCTGCCCCCAGCAACAACACTGAGCACCCCTACCATCACCCCACTCTCTGGAGCAGCCCGTCCCCAGTGGTGTCAGGCCTCGCCAGGGACTCCCTGGGACTTGGACCTGCCAACTGGCACCTTCCTTCCCCATTCCCTCCCCATCAGCCTCTACCAAAAAAGAAAATACCTTGCTACTCGCCAAGCTCCCCAGCTGGAAAAGGCCCTGGGCTGGGGAGAAGAGGCCACATGGCCCCCTTCGCAAGGCTCTCAGGGGACCACGGTCTTCCTGATGCCACTCATCAGCATCCCTCCCTAATTGATACCCATTGCCTAATGAGAGTAATTAGGAAGAGCGAAGCTGCCTGGGGACTGGAAGCACTGATGGAGTTGGGGGAGCCAGATGGTGTTCACATTTAAGGAAAGATTAAAAAGAAAAAGAAAGAAAAGATAAAAAATACCACTTGGCTTTGATCAGCCTCCCTTTCCTTTAGTGTCAGGATCCCTTTGGTCCATGGGCATGCTGGGGAGACTCTGAGACATGGCACTGGCCCCGTTCCCCTGCTCTGGCCCCATCTCCAGGTGTTTTAGGGTGCTGGGGGAGCGGTGGGAGGGGGCACTGTGCCCACCCGGGTGCCCTGCACAGAGGGGGTTTCCTCACTGCTTTCATGGGCCAATGCTCTCCCCTGGGGCCACCCCCACTGCTCCCCGCTTTGCTGGCCCTGCTCAGTGAGCAGTTTCCCAGGGGGATCAGTTGTGGGGGGCAGCCAAAAACCACCCTGAGGGGCTGTGGTGAGCAGGAAGCGGCTCCCCTGGCAGAAAGGGTTGCCCTTGTTTTCAGCAGGTGAAGGGACAGCCCCACACTTTCCCCGGCACTGTGGAGCAAGGCCACCACCCCGGGGTTTGCAGGGGAGCACCCAAAACCTGACCTCGGGGACCAAAGTGGTCAGGCAGGAACCACGATGCTCTCAGCTTCTCCTCCCTGGTGAAACCCCACCCGCAGCCAAACCCCTCCAAACCCTTTACCCTGCTCCTTCCCTGAGCCCCGGGGCAATGCCACCTGCCTCCAGAGCCACCTGCCAGGCTGTGGGTGCACCTGGGGCTGAGGGGGCTGCGGGGGGTGTGAGGGAAACCCCCCTCCTGTCCCCGCCAGCTGCCCCAAATGCTCTCAGGGTGCCCAGGCCTTTGTCCTCTGTTGCACCCTGGGGATGCAGGGACAGGGACATGATGAACAGGGAGCATGCTCAGCCTCATGGAGGAGGGTGGTCAGCCCCATGCCATGGTGTCAGCCTGGCCCTGCTCAGGAGATGCTCCAAGAGGAAGCCTCAAGGCAGGCACAGGGCAAGCCTGCACATCCCCTGGGCTTCGGGGGGTGACTTCTCCCACTCCCACCCCAGGAAATAGGGTCATTTTAAACCCGCTCTTCATCCTGATCCCAGCTAGTGAGGGGGGAGAGCCCTGCCGAGTGACACAAACCCCATCTGACACCTGAAGTGATCAACAGCGACAGGCAGATTGCGCGGGGAGAGCCTCTGTGCTTCTGTCAAGGCACTGCTGTGACAGGGACCTACCCCTCCACCCCTCCACCGCCGGGGACACCTCCGAGGGATGCAGGACTCTCCTCCTGCCCAGAGGTTGGCTGCCCCATCGCGCCATTCCCAAAGGGCTGTGGAAGTGGACATGGGATGTGGAAGACCCCCAAAAGTGAGGGTCCATTTTTGGACCTCCCCAAAAAGGGATCAGCCAGGCAGCAAGGTGGCCGCTGATGGAGCTGGAGCATATAGCACAGCCCACCCTGCTACAAGCCCATGTTGCATCCTCTCTTCCACTCACTTTATGTTATTTCCCCTTTTTTCCCCCCTTTTTCTGATCGTGGGGCTGTGCTGGGAGCCTGGGGTACAGCTGGAGGGGTGCAGGGAGAGGGGGGGCCACAGCAGCGGGGTGCCATGGGGGAGAGGCCCCATGTCCTTCATCCAGCGGCTTCAGTGTCAGCTCACCGCAGCTCGCTGGCTGCTGGCAGGAGCTATTCTGAGCCCGGATCGATGGGCAAGTGTGGGGGTTTGGGTGACAGCTATGGGAGGCATGTTGGGAGGAGGGCTGTGGGCAGGGAAGAGCAGGTGGAGTTTTTTTCAGGAGATTCCCCCATCCTTTCCCCCCACCCTGTCCTGAAAAGTTTCAATGATGCAGATGTCTTTCTCGTTTCCTTCCCTACAGGGGTTGCAGTTTGACTTGGTCCTGTTACGCAGATGCCATTTCCTCATTTGAGAAGTGCCGGCATTTCACGGAGCAGCGAAACTCCGGGATGAAAGCACCTGCAGCCAAAATCTGTGGCTGAGACCCAGCTCAGGATGGCAATTTACATAGGAGTTTACAGTGGGGGTGACATGCAAAAGAGCATCTTCTTCTTCCTCCCAAAAAACCTGCGATTCTTACTCTTTGAATATGATAATAGTTTTGGTAAGAATTTACAAGGGTGTTAATTCCTTCATGAAGTTAGGGTAATTTTAAAGCAGATGCTTTAAATGCAGCACTGGTAAATTCGGGTATTGGGTAAATTCAAGTATTCGAAAAATTTTTCTTTTTTTTTTCTAATGCTGTTTTCCTTAGCTAAGAGCTTCACCTTCTCCGTGAGCACCCCCAGGGGTGTCCACCAAGGACCACAGCCCTCACAGAGGGGGCCCAGTCCCCTTCCCTGGAGCAGAGCAGGGACAAAGGATGGGCGTAGGAGGGACAGCCATGGCCAGTCACCCTTGCTGGCCCCTCATGGCCATCATCGCTCTCCCCTGAGGGTGGCCCTGGCCTATTTGCAGTGGGAGACACTGAAAGCACTTCCCATTCCACGAGAGGGAGCATCATTTTCATGCTGGGCAATCCCTTTGCGGTGGGGCAGAAAGGGCTGGAGCAGTGGATTGGGATGAGGGGGAAGGAGAGACCCGTTGTCCCCCTCCCAAGCCCACCACAGATTCCCCCCC
>VZTV01025684.1:121210-136571 GCA_013400875.1 Anhinga rufa
GATGTGGTAGGAGGTGGGGGATGCAGGGCACACAGGGGGATGCAGTGGATGTAGGGGTGCAGGAGATGGTGGGTATTGGGGGGATGCAGGGGATGTGGGGGGATGCCCACATCCATGGGCATATTGTGCCGGGGGCTGCTGAGAGCCTTTTGCAGGGATTTGGAGAGCAGTGGGGTGTGTGCCAGGCCAGTTCCTCGGGAGCCCTGCTGAGCTGTCCCCAGCACTCCCCTGCCCACCCAAGCCCCATCCCAGCTCCGATGCCGAATAGCATAGAGGCAGCAGCGAAAGGGCCCCCTAATCACCACCTCCCTGTGATGGTGGGGGTCTGCTGCAACTAAGTGGGCACTGACTCCATGCTAAGGAGAGATCCCTTTGCCCCTGGGGGTCACTTTCTGTGGGACCCTCCCCCTGCTCACCACCTCTCGCACCATAGCCAGGCCTCTGCTTGTCAGCCGCAGGGACCTGCTGGGGCAAGTCCCGTGTCCCCGCTCCCGGCCCGGAGAGTGGCAATGCAGGAGATGGCCAAGAGCTCCACAGAGAGTGTGTACAGACTAGTATGGGTGGGTTCTAGTAGAGAGAAACTAGGGGAGAACCACTGGCCTGGGAGGTGTTAAGAGCAGCTTATCTTTAGCTCATCCCTTGCTTTCAACCCAAATCCACAGCTAAAATGCTCATGCCTAAATTGTGATGTACTTTGAACTAGGGTTTATGTGTGCCATGGAAGGGAAGTGTTGAAACCTGTCTTGCTTTAAGGGATGCTCTGATCTACCCTCCTCTCCCCACTGAGGGCATCCACGAAGTCCAGCACAGACCCCTGCTGTCACCCCACAGCTCCCCGGCTCTGCACTTCCCAGCCCTCCCACCTCCCCAGTCCTCTGCTCCAGGAGCAAATGCTCACTTGGGCAGCGCTTAACCTCTCGCTCCGCTGCCCCCAGAGCTGGGTGCAGCCGTCGAGCTGCTCTCCCTGCATGCCGCTGGCACGCCAGGCTCCGCTTCAGCTTGAATGCTGGGAAAAGCAAAGGGCATAATTTTAGGACAAGCGTGTGAAATGTGTTCTGGCAGATCAGCCGAAGAGCTCTCCAGCAAAAGGAAAGCATTAACATTTGCAAAAGGTCCTTGCAACAAAGCAAAACATTCCCAGCAGGCAAATCCAGATGTGGGGATGTACAAGCCCCGGGATGCAGACAGGGATGGGAGAGGTCCACTGGTTTGGGAAACGGTCTGGGAGTGTCCCAGGAAGGAAATGTCCCCAGGCAGGAGTGTTACGCTGGCGGGCTGAAGTGGCGGAGGCAGTTGGAGCGGGTGGGACTGCTGGCTCCTGGCTGGCATCAACAGCACGCAGAGATGCAAGGGGATAGGTTTAGACTTGCTTGGGACAGGATCTCCCCTGGGTCTGAGCTCCTTTCCTGCACCAGCCCCTCTCCCCCACATGATGGATTCGCAGAGAAAGGAAGGGGAAAAAAACCCTGAAGCCTGTGATTCATCCTTACTATATTTGCACTTATTATTAGAAAGACGAAAATACAGCCAGAGCTGGAATTACAGATTTAGTAAGCAGGACTGCCTATTTCAGCATATACTGCTCTTCCAATAACTGACACTCCAGGAGACCGACTTACACCCTCACTAGCATTAAGGCATTGCCCCACACAGTCTGGTGATACATCTGGGTGGATATATTAAGCAAGCAAGTCCTTCAGGGAAGGCAATGTTTGGGTTCCTGGTGGTGCCCACTCAGCATGCTGCGCCACCGGCCAGCGCCCCCAGACCTCTGCCTCAACATTCAGCCTCCTGCTAATGCTTGCCCAGATTTTGGAGATCAATGAAAGAAAGATCTTGGAGGTCCATGAAAGCCGTAGGTGGGAGACACTTGTTTGCTCTCTGCTTTACAAACCTCTATTCCTGGCAGGGAGCATGTGCCAAGGGGGAAGCGGGGAGACCCTGAGCTTGCCAGCTCCCTGCTGAAACTCTCCCCTTTGCCCTGAGCCCCCAGCTTTTTATGGACAAATTATTAACAAACGCCATAAGGGCTGACTGCCTTCTTGTTGAACCCAGGGGTCTCAGCAGCCTTGCCCGGCCCCGTGCCAGCCCTAGTCCCTGTGCCCAGCTGGTGGGCTCTGCACCCACCACGGAGGGAAAGTGGCTGATGTCTCCCCATGAAACCTCCCTGTGCTACCCCATGTGAAGAGACCTGCTGCTGTCCATGAGCCTGGGCAGCCTGCCCGAAGGCCACAGCATCCTCCTGCAAGGGGTTTTCCTCCCCCCTGAACTGCTAATTGTGGCCAAGTGGCCAGGGTATCTGCTGCAGTCTGCTTGCTTGGTTTAAGACCTTTTGCTTTGCTAGGAAACCAGGTTCATACAATATTGTGGCTGCCTGTGAAAGGTGTTTTCAAAGGTTTAATAAAGCAGCAGGTGGCTGCATGACGTGAAGAACAGTAAATGAAATACTAGGTACCAGGTGCAGATGCTGGTCTCCAGCACCTTGCTTGCAAAGCATTGGTGTGCTGAGCCCACTCCAAGTGCAAAAGCCAACACAGAGGGGCTGGGAAGGCAGCACCAGATCCCCATCACCAACCCAGACCTTGCCCTGCCACCAGCTGGGGCTGTCCTTAGCTAGGCATGGTGGGATGGGGACAGGGAGGGAAGTAGCAGGCTCCCAGCTGGGAACGGTGGGCACCGTGCCCTGTTCATAACTATGTTGTTTGGAAGGATCATATTTGTCCAGGTGGGTCTCCTCAGCAGCCTGGCCTTGGGAAGACCCCCTTTGTCCCCAGACCCAACCTGGCAATCAGTTGAGGGCTGAAGAGCAATCCAGCAGCAAGCCTTGCAAGATGTATCGAGCTACCCCGCTGCATAGCCAGAAACCACCTTTTCCATGGCAGCTCTCAGCCGAGGCATGGGACCTGTGCTCATCACTCCATGGCAAATACCCCGCTGACAGCCAGCTTGCCCACCCACTTGCTGATGACAGTGGTTGCTGGAGGAACGGAGAGGACAAGTCCCTGCACCCACGCACTTAGGCCAGCCCAGCTCAGCTCCCAGAGTGGACCAGGTCACCAGGCAGAGCACAGGGTGTCTTGCGGGAAGGCACTGGCGGGCTGAGAATAGCTCTGCCCAGAGGTGCAGGAAATTCGGTGCGTTTTCCCATGACATGACAATGCAGCGCCTGGAGCAGCTCAGGCCAGGGAGGCGAGCAGGGCCCGGGGATCCATCCCTCCAGCCACCACAGCCCATGCAGGGATGTGACCCCAATGGGGCAAGCAGTGTGGTGAGAGGCATTTTGGCAGCAACATGGTGTCCCACGTGGCTGAGGTCTGCAGGGAACACATCCTTGTGAGATGCATTCATCCTTTAGCTGTCCATAAGGGAGAGCCATCACTTTGGAGGGGCAGTTTCCGATTGCTCCAGTCCCAGGGAAGGAAAGGGAGGGCACAAGGAAGACAGCTCTTGGGACTGTGCGTGGCAGGAGGCTCTGAGCCCCCAGTGCAGTCATATTTGCTGTGAGAAGCACTGGGGGACTCCACCTTCGGGACTGCAAAATACTGGGTGACCCCAACTGCTCTCCGGAGAGGTGATGGCACCCCTATTTCTGTCCCTGGCTTCCTAGGGAACATGTGGGAGGTATTTTTATCCTCCTGCCGGCTCCCTTAGTCACCGGCGCTTGCTTTAAATGGGTCAAGAGGGAATAAAGATGCTGCCGCCCTTGCTCCCTCGCTGCCTGTCTTGGAGCACATTTACCAGCAGCTCCGATGCTCCTTCCTTTAGTTCTCCATCCGGGCCAAGTGCTACCATGGACCTGAGGACCCAGGAGAGATCTTCGCCACTCAGGCAGTGTCAGCTGCAATTAACTCCTCGTTAAAAGCCTGGTGGTGAGGCAGCCCTGCTGCAGAGGTTCTGCACTTCAGGACAGCACAGGGTCTCTCCTGGGACAGCAGGGAAGAAGGTGGCCGCCCTGACGGTGGCAGAGGCAGCATGCTGGGGTGGATGGATGGGCAGGAGAAAGGGGCAGCAGGAAAACTACGTCTGTCAAGAGTGCCCAGACACATGGGTACAGGGCAGCAGGGCTGGCTCTGGGGTATTGAGGGCAAGTATGGCCCTGCTGAGTCATTTCAGGAAAGGGATGAGGTGCACCAGGAGAGCCCACAAGATTTGCATCTGTTGTCAGCAAGGCCATAACAGCATTTGACATCAGTGACCCTAAAACTACAATGATCTTCCTAGGACATAGTGCCACTCACTGCTGCAAGTCCCAGTAGGCTCTGACGCATGCTCTTGCACACCTCGTGATCATCATGCCAGCACGGCTCAGGCAAGCCTGCCTGGGCACTGTGTTTCATGGACTAGTGTTTGGCTACACCTCCTGCTTCCACCCAGGAGCTGCAGGAAACCTCGGAGGGTTTGGAGCCAGGGGTCTGCCTGAGCATCTCCCCCTGGCACATCCCTCTTCCAGAGGCAACACTAGCTGGTCACCGGGCCAGGGCATTTTAAAGGGTTTGCTCATGAAGGGTGACAGCAGAGCTCCATGTTTGCCCATGCCCAGTGTTTCGAGGGTACAATTTCCACTGTGGTTGCCTTTGAGGCTGACACCCAGTTTGGAGGGGACAGAACTAGTCTCCAAGGTGATCTCAAGAGATGAGTAGGGGGTGAGCTGCGGCACCCAGGGGAGATTTGGGCCTAATCCTTGCAATATCTTATACCCAGCAAGATTAAAAATCAGCAGGAGGCAAGCCTGGTGCGGGGGGGAGGGGGGAGGAATGGCTGACAGAACCAGGCAGTGGCCTCCATTACATTTAAGGGAGTTTATTTCCCTGCTGTCTCCTTGGATCTGTCCTCCCACTGGACTTGCACAGAGCCATGTGGCATGGCCACCCCAGAGAAGAGGCAAGGGGAGGTGGTTCATCAGGAGACGTCCCGGAGAGAAGCCATGGCAGCAGGAACGTCATGCAGATGGCGGTGCATCCCCTGGTGTGAGCTGGATAGAGAGCGGGGGTCCGGCAGCCTGCCCAGGACCGCTGCCACACACAGGCAGGGTGGGATGGGTGGTGACAGCCTGGCTCACCCACTCGGCTGGGAAAACCTCTTTGCTGCAGGAGGAGTCCTTCCAGGCCACCAGCAGCCATCTTGGGGGGCCCCAGCACAGTGCTACCCTCAGGTACCTCAAGGCGGGACCCAGGCCTGCAGAAAGCCAAAAAGTGGCATAAAGATGGTGAGACTAAAAAAAAAAAGAAAAAAATAAGAAAAAAGAAAAGTTTTGGGACTTTTCTTATTTCATCTCCAGCTCCTGAGCCTCCAGGGTATGCTTGTTTTACCTTTGCAAGGCTTTTCTCTGTGAGCTGGAGGACTAGAAATCCACGTCTTGCTGATGAAGGCAGAGCTCCACAGGCACTTGTGTGGGTGGGGAACCTGGCAGGGCTTTTGGGGCTCCAGCCTCTTTGATTTCTAAAGCCACTGAACCCCCCCTCACACAGCCAGGGAGGGGCAAGTGGCACGAGAGCAGCAGCGAGGGCGGCATGGCTTGCGGAGGCATCCGTTGCCCGAGGTAAAGCTGATGCAATGGGAAAATGTCTCTGGCGATGATGCGGAAGACAGCAGAAGGGCCGCTCAGGTGTTGCTAATTTTTAAGACTGAGCTTTTTTTGTCTTTGCAATTCAGCTTCTCGGCAAGTCATGACATTTCCCCACCGATGCCATCCTGGCCACCCCTTCTCCCACTGGTTCTGCCACCTGCTGAGGGCAGGCTCATGGTGGCCGCTATCACCATACAGCCAGGAAGCTCTTGTTTGGGGCTGAAGGACATCCTGGAAATGAGAGCTAAACACCTAAACATGAGCTCCATGCTAAAATATCCCCTGCCCCTATAAAGAGCCTTTCGGTACGAGGTATCTCTGATGCACATACCACTTCCCTGCTGCAGGATGGTGCAAGTGTCTGGGGTCTTCCCTCTCACCTAAAGCATTAGAAATACTTTAGATAGAGCAGCCTTGAGCTGTCAGCCTACCCCATGAAATGGGGGCTCCAGCCTTTACTCAAGAGGGGCAAACTGGGGCAAGATTGCTCCCACATTTCTAAATGCTTAGCCCTCAGCGTCCTCCATGCCTCCCAAAGTCAGGGGCCCAAGGTCTCATCTCAGGCTCCTAAATGCCAAGGGAATAGAAATCAGGAGATGCTTCTGGCTGTGCTGTGCTCAGCAACAGGTCTGGGATAATGTGGCAGCTCTGGGGCACTGCAGGGAGCTGCTTTCTGAGCCAGCTTTGCTCTGCCCAGGGTCTGGTTCCCCCTTCCCACCTCCCAGATAGGACCCTGACGAAGGGATCCTCTGGCCAAGCTCCTCTCCCAGGCCAGCTTGGCACCGATCAGCCTCCCCTTCCCCAGCAGTGCTGGGGCCAGCTTCTCCATCCATACTGGCTGCTCTGTCCTTAAAAAGGATGGCGGGTGGGAGTTTTTACACCTATTTCAGACCTGGCCCAAGACTGCTGGGCTTTCCATTCCGCTGGCAGTAGATGGGAAACTCATTGCTGGTGGATGCCAAGTGCTTATTTTTCTCCTCGCATTTGCAATTACCTCCGTTGGCTGTGACAAATATTGGCAAGGTTTAAAAATTAGCAGAGCAGCCGCAACCCTGCATTTACGCCCCTTGCTCCAGCAACCTCAACCTTGCATTTAAGCCCATTGCCAGCCAGGGTATAAGCATCATCACCCTCTGCCCACAAAAGGCTGATGGTGCATCCTGTAACATAGCGTGGGGGGCAGAAAGCAAAGGGCGAGACCAACACCAGCACCAGCGGGTGACCACACTGGGTGTCCATGGGATCTTGTCACAAGATGAATGTCCATCACTGAGAGTCCCATTTAGGGGGACATCCAGGACACCTCTCTGCAGCAACTATTACACCATGAACTAGTCCTCCAAGAAGAGCGCTGGGGCGAGGATTAACACCTGCCCTGCAGAAGGCCTGGGGGGCTCGAACGCAGCTCCCCCCACCAGGTCGCATGCCTTCCCTGCCCACGGTACGTGAGCCAGCACAGGCAAGGCTTCACCGTCCCCTCCGCCTGCACCCCACCGGCAGGATCCCACGTGCATGGGCGCATGCCCCAGCCGCCTTGGCCACCGCGCTCAGGCAGTTGCAGAAGTGAGAGCAGACCTGCCACATCCTCCGCCCTGAGCCCGCTCTGCTGCTTTGGCACGTTTATAATGATGCTCAGCTTGCTCCAGCCTGAGACACTCCTATAGCCACATACGTCTTCTTGTCTGGATTTTCAGGTTGTCTCCTGTTCTTAATTTAGTCCTATTCCTCTCATTACATATTTTCCCTCTTACCCTGTCTTTCATGGAGCTGCAAGTGGTTACTGAGCCCCTCGTCTGGTCTTGGCACTTTGCAAACCTCATGTAGATCTTCAGAAATCATTTGTTGAGAGTCAGTATCTCGCCTTCTTTTCCATCCCTTCTTTTCCCCAAGATTTTCCACTGATCCTCCTTTATCCCTGGTCACAGGAGTTTCCGCTGCCACTTGTCACCCAGTCTCCTGCCTCCTCAGGGTGGGGATGATGCCCTTTGATTTGGCTCAAACCTGCTGACTTAATTGCTCTCCTCTCACCTCTAGACTGCACTGAGCAGTGCCAGCTTTCCCCCTTCCTTGCTTTATATGGGATTGTTTTAAACCCAGAAATATTTGCGTAAGCTGCATCTCACTCCACAAGCTTACACTTGCCATATGCTCTGGTGGCATGGAAGCCGCAAGCTCCCGGCACACTGAGCAGGCAATGTGGTCACACATGTTGAGGGACAGTCCCTTGCTGCCTGATGAGACAGGGGGCAGGAGGAGTACAGGATCTCCAAGGCGTGAGGGCAACCCAGCCCCAATGCCAAGGCTCTTCTGCTGTTTTTAGAAATGGTGGCAAGCAGGCACCAGGCAAATTGCATTTTTAAATTAGTTTTTGGGAAGGTATAGTGAATATTTTGCATTTATCCAGTGCACAGCAACGAGGAGAGGGATGGAGGGGGTAGCTGAGGCTTGTCAGTGAGAACTTTTTACACCCCTGGCTGTTGCAGGTGATGAGCGGTTACTTGGATTCAAGGGAAGTCTGGACAAGCTCAGGAAGGAGAAACCCTTTGAGACATACCAAACTCAAGAAACAACCCTGGGTCAGGAGTCCTTCAGCTCCAGGCTCTGGAGGCAAGGAGATGGTCTGGGAAAATCTCATTAAACATTTGCCTTCTTAATATCTCGATGGCATCTCCCTTTGGTCACTATCAGAGATGCTTCCCGGGGTTGGACAACCCCTTGGTCTGATCCTGCCTGCTCTTACCCTTACTTCTCAGGGGCTCAAATTCATGATGGCTTTGGATGGCATCCCTGGGTGACAAACACAGGACTTGTTCTACCCAGAGCCCTGCTGCTGGTGGCATCTGTCCTTGTCCCCAGGCTGGGATTTGGGAGGCAGAAGGAAAATGCCGTATCTGGTGGGAAGACCAAGGTGACTCTCGACTGCTGCAAGAGGTTCCTGCCGGCATGGCAGGCATGGCACAGGGATGGTTCCTGTGGGGGGGAAAGTGGCATGCTTGATTTTTAGTCTCCCGAAAGACAGCAGCTTATTGCACAGCAAAATGTCATCAGGTTAATGACAGGAGACCTGAAGCAAATCCCTGACGCTAATAGGATTGGGCCATCTTCAGCAGGTCTCACTCGCAAAGGCGGATCAGGCCAAAACAAGCTAGCTCGAGAGCCAGCAGGCTCCCAGTGGGCGAGCGAGCTCTGCCTGCAGCCAGCTCTCTGATAGCAAAGCCCTCTCCCTCCTCTCTAATCCAGAAAAAAGATACATCAAAGGGTAAGCGCATCCTCCCTGGGACTGCTCTCGGGAAGCCATGGGCAAACAGAGCCCACGGTCTGCAGATGGAGAGGGGAAGAGGCAGCTCAGCATGCATCCAGAGAAGGGCAGCCGGAGGAAGGTGATGGTCCCGAAGGCAGCATGCTGCTCCATGCAGAGGCAATGCGAGGGGACAGCACATCCGTACCTCCACGTTTTCTTTAGCTTCTTGCTCACCCTCATCCTCTGCCATGTGAAAAGCAAACCTGATCTGCTGCCCCTGCCCTCCCCTTCCCTGGTATTAGTTAAGGACCTTCCCTGCCCAGTTCTGCTTGCAAGCCTTCCCCGATTCCTGCCTGAAGCCCCTCTTTCTCAAGGCACATCCCTGATTGCTTTTTCACCCCTTTGCACCTCAAGCAAGGGCAAGAGTGGGAAGTCTGTGGCCAGCCTTTGCTGGAAAAGACTCATCATGAAAGGAGGGAGGTGCTGAGCCCCTTCACGTCCCCACTGGAGGAGCCCGTCACCCAGCATGGGGCAGACCAGGCAGAGAAGGAGGTGGATGTGCTCCTGCTGCCGATGTCTCACTATCCATCCTCTGTTTCCATGTTGAAACATTGTCCTTGTAGAAGAAAAGGAGATTTCATCTGCTTGCTGGGACATTTGCAGGCAGCAGGCAGCCCTGCTCGGATGCCAGCTGGCTGCCCTGGCCAGCCTGCCTGGCGCAGGAGCTCTAGCAGTAGATTGCCTCCTCCGGCTGCTGTGGCCACCTCACTCCCCAGGGCTCCCCTGGCCACAGCATGTCCACCCAACCTCTCCCTGAGACGGCTGCCAGCACAGGACCACGCAGCACACACCTGCACCCCTCCACCAGGCACTTATATGTATACACATGCCCAGGCACATTCAGCCCCCCCCCATGCATTTACACACATGCACACGCACATGCGTGCACCCCTGCCACATACACCCACATCCCCCACCACACACTCAGACATGCACCCCCCCTCACACACACACATTTACGTGGCTGCGTCCCCTTCCACAGCCCATATTCCCCTTGCCCACCCCGGCTCGCCAGCACTTACGCTCTCCCACAACCGCAGGCACAGTTAGACCCGCTTGGCCCAAACCGATGCTGGGCGGGGGTGACAAGACCCCATACATCCGCTGCTGCCCGGGGATGAGGAAGGGCAGCTGGTTTGCACGGAGGTGTCCCACCGTGCCAGCCATGCCATGACACCCCGCCGGCTCCGAGCCTCCCATGGTACCCGAGTGTACCTGGCAGCCAGCCTGTGCCTGCGTTTGGCATGGCCACCCTTCCCGAGGAGAGGCTCTGCCCGCTGCTGCCGGTCTGCCGCCGGGATGGCACGCCACACGCTGCTCACAGCCATATGGCCTCCTCCCGCCGACCCTGCCTCGGCCGCAGGAACAGGCGCCATAAACCCCCCTGCCCTGGGCAAATGCCAACAGCTCACTCTGCCGCCACCGCCATCTCGGCTCCTGAAGCACGGGGCAGAGGGAAAACGTTGGGTCCCTTTTGCTGCCACAGCCTTGGTTTTATTGCTCCACAGTTGGCAAAAGCAGCCTGGGGCTGGCCCCGCTGCCTCTCGCCTGCTCTGCAATGGGCCCCCTTTACACACAGCAGTCTCCCCCAGCCCCAGGGATGACTCGCATGGGGATGGCTGCTCTCATTCCTAAATGTTTTGCCCTAAATGACTGCGGTTTGAATCATCACCTTGCATGAGGGGTGGTCGGGTAAGAGCGGCCGGTGGAGGGGGTGGGGAGGGGGACCGCAGCCAGGGATGCTGCAGCACTGCCGGGTAAGCTGGGCTATGCACCACCACCTCCAGGCGTGCTTATATGCATATAACTATTTAACATGCAAAACATTAACATTTAACATACATAACATATTTAACATACAAAAATAAACATATTTTTGAGCCTTCTAATGCTCAAAGAAGCTGGTGGAAACTTGCTTTAAACAGGAAAGCAGAGGATGCTCAGGCTTGCCCCAGGGTAGCGGGACTGGCTGCACAAGCCCAGTGTTGGGAGGGAGGTTTGGGGCTGGGCTGTTCCCTCTCTGCTTGCAGGCACCAATGAGGGAACCGTTTTGAGTCCAACATCCTGCTGGCTGCCCTGAAGCTCAGATGAGTGTAAAGGCGGCTGTGAAGACCCCGCACCCATCCAGGCTGCTCTCCAGGTAGGGCCAGCAAAGCCCCTGGGGCCAGCAAGCTGCTGGCTACCAAATGCCTGTGGGCAGGGAGCATTTGCCGCCATGGCCTCTGCCACCAGCAGTCTCCAGGACTGGTCCTATATGCAAAGTTCATATTTAGCCAGCACCCCAGCACCCTGGGGGTCACAGCTGATGCTCGGGAGTCTCCATGGCTGTATTGGGGGCACAGCTGCCCTCTAACAGCAGCAGCTGGGGGAGCTCAGGCTTCCAGCCCAGATCCTGCTCGCTGATACCACAACTTAAATGAAAAATAAGCCTTTGCTTTGAGCAGACTTTCTCCTGATTCCTCTGGATGTCATTTGGGTTCGAATCCAACCGCCTTTGGGAAGCTGGGAGCTTGCAAATCTCAACTTTTGAATGTTTGCAATTATGATTGTAATGGTAAAGGCACATATGCTTCTGTGTTTTCTATAAGCCGTTATGAGGCACAGTTGCTCTTTTACAGCTGTTTTAGAGCCAGATCATCAAGCACAGGCAGAATAAAATCCTTGCGCACGTTGGGCTGGAAATAGGGTGGCTGGGGGCTGCTCCAGACTTTGCCACCACGACCCTGTGCCTGCAAAGTTCATTTAACTTTCCCCTCCTTTAGCTCTCCATCACTGACACCAGAAGCCCAAGTTCTCCTTTGGGTTTCCTCATCTGTGGAGCGTATGAGGACATGTGGAGGGGAGCAGCATCTTACTGCGCGTTAGCCCGGCACTTGTCCCTGGGGATCCCTTATCCCAGTCCCAGACACTGGATGTGGTAAAACTCAGGGCTTCCCAGTGGGATGCTGATGGCCAAAGAAATTGCCTGCATAGTGAATTGGAAATGCAAGGACAACCTCTTCCCCGGATCTACCCCTGGCTGGAACAGCACCAGCTTCAGCAGCCGAAGTTTTGGAGGGGACCAGGTTTCTCCAGGGTGTCCTGGGGGACGGTGGGAGGTGCAGGAGATGCCAGTGCCCCATGTAACCCCAGGGATGTTGGCAGGAGCTCTGCCTCTGCTCTGCCTCCAGGCAGGAGACAGTGTTGTAGCATATGCTGCAAGCTCTTCCTGACGGCCTCCCTTCACCTTCAGCTTTTCACAGCTGACGATGTCGGGCGTTAGCTGCTGATTCACAAGTGGCAAAACCCACCCCAGCAGCACTCCTCAGCACACAGGCAAGAGATGCTGGCTGGTGGGAGCCCTCCTGCTTCAGCACAGCCCTTTGGTGTGGGGCATCCACACCACAGCAGCCCTCCTTTTATCTGTTCACCCCTTGGCCCAGGGCCAGCTTGGTCCTGCATGGCAAAAATCACTTTTTTGGGCAAATGGCTCTGATTCCCCAGCTCTAGGAGGGGCTCCCTGGGTACCTTTGGGGCTCTGACCACCCACTGCCAGTTTTTCCTGGGAGCTGATTGCACCCCAAAGCCTCCCACACTCAGGAAGGCTCCTGTGGCTTTGCTTCCCATTGGTAATGGTGATGGCTCCCTCCTCCTCCTCCTCTTCCTCCTCCTCCTACTTGGGCAGGGGCCTGGCAGCTCTGCCTGGCTTGCACCCCAGCGGTCAGCAGGGATCTGGGTCTGTCGGGCTCTCTGGCTGCGACAGAGAGGATCTCCTCCAGATCACCATGCCCTGCCAGAAACAGTCTGTTTATAGTGTCAGCGCTTGGCGTATCCCTCCCCACTTGGTGTTGAACCACTCGTATCCTATTTCTGCAGGCACAGAGACACCCTTCTGTAGTCTGGGTGGCGTTATCACCGCAGGGGATATTTCTGTGACATCCTCCAAGGCTCGTGGCCCAAGCCTACTGGAGTTTTTCCCCCAGATCCCCATCCCCAGAAGTGCCCGCGCATGTTGCAAGTACCACCTTTGCTTTTTCTCCGGAGGTGCCTGCTGTCCTCAATTTTCCTACAGGTCCTGCTGCTGATTGCAGGGGATGTGAGAGGTGTGGGTGCCAGGCTATAGTATTTCCATCCTGCAGCCCCCACCCTTTTGGGATGCAGCTAGTGGCCGGGTCACTTATTTGATGAAGACAAGCTGACGGCTCAGCAGGGCTGTGTGCTGCAGCCCCTGGTGCCAGCGCCACATGGAGTCAGCCCCTGCGGGGTCTTGCCCTGCACACTGGGGATGTGCTGGGGGAGTGCTCCTCCATGCCGATTTGGTGTGGTTTCCTTGGGTTTGGTTTCCTTTTGGGTTGATGCATGCAGCTAACGCCTGCAAGTGGCTCTCCCTCTTGCTCCCAGAGACCCTTTAAATCTGCTGCTTCACACTCAGTGAACATCCTCTCCCCCTTAAAACTCTTCCCTTTCTCCCGGGTCATGCCAGGCAACCATTTTCCAGCAAACTCCCCTATTTTGGCCAGTTTTTTGCTCTGCCTGCTAACAGCCTGCTAAAGCCTCCGGGCCCCCGCACGGCTCTGCTCGCACACACGTCGGGAGCGATTGCCCAGCGCCTGGGAAATGATTGCTGGCATTACCTGGGCAGCCAGCAAACTCTGCTTGCGCAGCTTCTCTCAAGGCCAATGGTGCTGTTGGCTATTAGTGCTAATGACCCCCATGTTTGCAACTTCCAGCCGATGGGGCTTTTCATCAGAGCCCCTCCGAGATTTGGGGAAAGCACGGCTTTTGGAGACGCAAGGTTTTCTTCCGCCTCACTGGCTTTTTATCTCTTTTGGGAACCTCTAGAGGCTGCAAGCTACGTTACCTAATGGATCTCTATTAGGTTGCGGCACTGGGGGCCGATCGGACGGGTCCTGGGCTCCAGCTGCTCTCCTTATCCATGTTTTCAACTTCTTTGGCTTTTGCCAGCCTCCAGATGGGAAGCGGCTGGGGGCCTGCAGAGCCCAGGCTTGATGACCGGGGAGAGGATATTTTATCCCCTAAATCCCTCCCGCAGCAAAACATGGCAGTGTTTCACCCTTGCTGGGGGGAAAGCTGTTTGTGCAAAACTCTGGCCCTAAATATCACGTCACCGTAATGCCCGAGGATGATGATGGTGTGTTTCATCCCCCTGTGCAGCACATGGTGTGGCGCTCTCCCACCTGAGCAGATCGCAACGGCCAGCTCCAGCCCCACATGCCCGCGGGAGGCTGCCCAAGCCCCCAGCCAGGGTGGCTGGCTCTGCAGGAGTTCCACATCGGTGTGAGACCCTCAGGCTGCTGCCCATGGTGGGGCAGGTAAGGGATGGGTCGTGGGGCCAGGCTGGTCCATGGGGCTTCAGCATTGGCCCGAAAGAGGCACCCATCAGAGGGAGTGCAGCCTCCCTGATGCGTTTAATCCCACCTGCATCATTACCATGTCTTTTTGTATCACATCTTGTCAGGGGGCTGGGGTCTCCAGTGCCAGCGCTGTGCAGCTCAGAGGCAGTGCCATCCCCCAGGTTAGGGTACCGACAGGGCAAGGCAGGATGAGGCATTATCCAGCCTCTCTCTCCTGGAGCATGGAGGGAATGATTTGCCCAAGGAGACAGTGGTGATGCTGGATTTGCTGCCCTGCCCTGGGGCAGGATGAAGGACTGTCCGGAGAGGACAAGGCTGCAGCTACATGTCCCACATGTCACTATCCCTTGCCCTGGCCACCCTTGTCCCAGGCTGCACAACGGTGCCAGTGCTGGGCGAGGGGGCTCAATGGTGCTTCAGTTTCCCCCACCCTGCTCTTGCCACAACAGCCCCAGGGCAGGGAAAGCAAATCCCACCTTTCTGGGGAGAGGACCTGGCAGTGAGGGTTAGTACCATCTTTATGGGTGGCACCGGCCAGAGAGCAGAGCAGTGGGTGCACATCGCCCAGAGAGGTCCAGGCTTTGAAGCCCAAACAAGCGCCCAGACAGTGGCTTGCTAAAAATCGTGGCTCTGGGGAGGATGCCTTTCTGGGGGTGCCGTAGTAGCCCCCCACTTTGCCCATCCCGCAGCCCTCCTGTGCACAGCTCCCCTTGGTCTGATGCTCACGCAGGACCGGGGCTGATGCTCTCCCCCCTTCCCTCATGGCTCCCTGCACCGTGGGGCTGCGGGAGGGCACCCCACCGCCCCGGGTGACAGCACAAACCCGCCCTGCACCCCAACGTGCCCACGGGCTGGGCTGGGGTGGGGGGTCTCTCTGCCGGTGTGGGGCGTGTGTGTGCATAGGGGGCAGGTGGGCAGCGTGGGGCTGGTCCCACGCGTGCCCGGCCGCCCGCGGCAGCAGCCCGACGGGGAGGGCGGCCGTCCTGCCTGCCGGTGGCGGCGGGGAGCCTGGCAGCGGACTCGCTGAAGGATCTTCTCCGGTTTCCTCGGAAGGCTGTCAGGCGGCGGGGGAGCCGAGCCCCCCGCGCCTCGCTGGCCGCGCCGACTCCCTCCCCCCGCCATCCTCCTCCTCCTCCTCCT
>VZTV01025684.1:146175-173185 GCA_013400875.1 Anhinga rufa
CCCCCGTGGCCCCCGCCGGCCCGGCCTGGCCGCCCTGCGCCCCGAGGGGCCGCCCGAGGCATTCGGCCCCGCCACCCCACTGTACGGCCAGGCCCCCCGGCACCTCGCCACCAACAGCAAGACCGAGGTCACCGTCTGAGGGCTGCTGCCATCGGAGATCCCGGCTGCCCCCTTGCCTGAGCATCGCCGATGGCCTCCGGAGCGAAGCATCATAGGTCCTACGTAAACCACGATGGCTGGCCGTGGCGGGAGACACACGGTCCTTCCTCTCCTGCAATGGGGGCTGCTGGCTGCGCTGCACCACTGAGGAGGCACCATGAGCCAGGCCATCCATCTCATCTGGGCAACAAGTTTCAGCTGTTCTCAGCCCACCCTGTGAGGAAGCTGAGCCGGGGCACACTGGCAGAGCAGCGCACTGCTCAGGGGATGGGGGCCAATGCCGGACAGACCACAGCCCCCTGGGATGGTGGGACAGATCCTGCTGGGGCCACGAATCCCCACCCAGCCCCCGTGACCAGGCAGGGGAAGAGCAAAGGACTCAAAGCACCATCCCAGCACTGCCAGTAGAGCCCAAGCAGCATCTTTCCCTCCCCAGCCTTCCCTTCCCCACTGCCCTGATCTCCACCTTGTCAATAAATAATACATTAAACTGTACAGCCTCGGTATGGATTGGCTGGGGGACCCCAAGCTGCTCCTAAAACCCCAGCCCCTTCCCCACAGGCAGCAGTGCAAAGCCCACACCCACAGGGCCCAGGGAACCCCCCTGATGGGGGATGTGGTAGGAACACAGCTTCCAGGGCCAGCTCCAAAACCCCTTTGAGCAGCTACATGAAAACCAAACAGATCTCTGCCTGAAGTTTAACGGTTCTGACAGAGTTTTACCAGGGGGAGCAGAAAAACGAAGAGATGGCGCGAAAGGACATTGTTCAAGCAAGGTCAGGTAAAAAGCTTTCCTCCCATATAGACAGCTCCTAAAATTGCAGGCTTCTCACCCCCCTCTACCTTGCTTGGCTCTGCTCAAGCCATCAGCCTCTTGGGTTGCTTCCAAAGGAGCACAGAGACACCACACTTGCTCCACCAAGGGACCATCTTTCCTCGCAAGCCGTGCAGCTCCATTTTCCAGGTTATCTGGACAAAGGACTGACACCTCCCTGAGGCACTGGTGTCATTGGGTCTCTCTGAAGGACATTTCAGGCTCACCTGTGCTTAAGAGCAGCTGCTGGGGGGGATGAAGAGGGCTGAGAGAAAGAGGCAGGCAGGAGGTGGTGGTAACATTCGCCTTTATTAGGTACAGATGCTCACGAGCCCTGGAACAGGGTTTTCAGACAGCAGATATGTTCCCTAGGGAACCTCCCCACCACCAGTTGCACCTTGTTTCACAAAGCATCCCTACTCCAAACTCCATGTGGATAAATAGACTTTCTTCACAGAATCCAAAAAAAAACATTTCCTCCCATCCACAAACAAAAAAGTTACAGTATATACACACACATATAAAAAACGTTGTAGGGACAGATGGGCAGCAAATTTATGAACAGTGTAGAAAAAACAGGGCAAAGATCCCTTGCCCTGGAGGGGAGAGAAGTATCAGCAGTGCTAGGACCCTCTGTGGATCATACCAGGGTTTCAAACCAGCAGCCTCCCATCCCCAGCAGGGACTCCCTACAGCCCATCACCCAGGACTCGGTCCACCACTAGTGACAACACAAAGGCTCAGTGTCTCAACTTTCCAGAAGTCTCAATTCCTCTTTTACTAAAGCACAAAACTTCCCATGTGTTGGACGCGATCTGGCAAAATGCGAAATAACTTGGAGGATGCCACAGGTAAGGAGTTTCTCTATTTTAAGAAAAAACCATGACCAGGAAGACAGTGCGAGAGCCACTTAAGAGGAAAAAAAGTAGGAAAATGTGATCCATCCCCCTAAATAGGATCACTGATAAGCTAGGAAGCTTGGGATGGGCAATCAAAACCCACCCAAACCCAAGAGCTGTTGTGCACACTTTGGATACCTGCTCAAAGCAGAAGTGGCTGCCACCAGAACATCCCCTACACTGATCAAAGACATGCAAGAGCAACCTCTCCCCCTCAAAGGATGAGCTTTCCTCTGAGTGCTGACACTGGGAAGCAAGGGACCCTGCTGCCTGCCAGTAGGGCGAGAAGCACAGGCTGCCCGCCCCTGCAGCTGGGTGCCCACCAGCTATTCCCCAAACAAAGTGGGGGAGGGAGGGAGGGAAGTGTCTTCTTGGTCCTCATGCTTTTGTTCGCAGCTATAGCCCAGGGTTGCTGGGAACAGGGTTTGCTGGGAGACAGGTTTCTCCTGGCCCCAGTTTCCATCTTCTTGAATCCAGGCAACTCTAGGACTAGCATTACTTGTGTTCAATTCCTGCAGCACATGAAATCCCCCTCCCAGATGCCAAAAGACCCCGTGCAAAGTGAGACAAGCAGCTCCCCATCTTTTTCCCCTCATTTTGGAAGGAACTCAAGCTCTCATGCCCCTCTGCAAAAGCTGGATACACATAGAAGCTTCTTGCAACACAGCCCGAGTTCTGATTTTGCAGGAAGCAGGCTGTACGAGCCTGACTGGGACAGGGCAGGATTAGACTCCTGCCTGTATCTAAGTGCCTCTAGCTGCTGACATGGAGCAGACATGGAGCACACGCTGGCTATGCACAGAGAGAAACAGCAATGCCTGCCTGCCAAAGGCTGGTTTCCACATTTGCACCTGTGAGAGGGCCATCATTTTGCACTTCTTTGGAGAGATGCAACCAGAAAGGCAGAGAGAAAGAAGGCAAATCATTTCCTCCCTGTCCCAAATCCACCCCGCCCCCTGCCTTGGAAAGTCAGAGGTGATTCAACACCTGCAGGTCAAGCTGCTCTGAATAGCAATGGTAACAGAGCTGGGAGGCTTACACCCTGCACCAATGCCTCTCAGTCCCTGCAGGAGCTCAGGAGCTGTTGAGCAGTTGAGAAGGGCAGGAGAAACACCTGAAGACAAGTTCTGGGACTGGGAGTTGATTAAAATAAAAACCTGTTTCTAAAAATTGTTTCTGCATCAACAAAAAGGCACCAGAGAAGCATTCACCCTTCACACTGAGTGCAGGGCACTGCACATCCACCTCTGCTGCCACCCAGCACCAGGCTTTGCTTGTTGCAGGCTGCCACAAATCCAGCCTCCTGCCAAAAACCAGAGGCAGCTATCACAGGAAGAAGAGCATGAAGTGGAGAGGAAGGGAAATCTGCTGCATCGTTCCCTATGTTTTTGTAAAGCCAGAAACACTCCTATAAAAAAACCTGTATAAAAACCGTAGAGAAATTCGCTGGGCAGTACTGGCCCCAAGCAATACTCCCAGAGCACCGCTGTAAGTTGGGTCTAGGGGGCCTTCAGTTTCCTGACACACAGCTCAAGGAAAGCTGGTGCCTTCCCCCTCTCTCTCAGGAACATCCCCAGACCCAGCAGCCCCACAGGGCAAGGCTTGAGCAGATCCTCTGCCCTCCCCAAAGGCTTCTTTCTGCAGAGGTGTTTGGGAAGGGAACAAGACTCCCCTGAGGACAGACACAGGATGTGCCACTTCTCTATGCCTTGGGCTTGTGGGCTTCTCCCCCCAGCAGGGATGGGGGCTCTGGGTCGGGGCAGCGCTTCCCAACAGCCCTGGGCACAGTAGCAAAAATCACAACTAGCCAGATTTCTGCTGCAGCGCCTGAGAACAAACAAGGGGGCTAATAAAGCTAAACCCGGGGCAAGTTAAAAAACCAAAACAAAAACTAAACCCTCCCTCTCCCACCCCATTGTGATCCCACCAGCACAGCCCTAACCTCTAGCACTTTTTTTAAGCTCCAAAAGGGAAGTCCAGGCTGACCATCGACCAGGCTGTCTTTGCACGAGGTGCCCCATGCCCGTGTTAGGAGGCAGCGATGGCCGTGCCTCCACTCAGCTTGACGATCATCTGCTGACAGTCATTACAGGACCGCTTGTCCCCCACCTTCTCCAGGGTGCGGGCGGCCTCAGCCAGCAGGACTGCTCGCTGGCCCGGGGAGGAGAGGAAGGAGAGGGGGAGATGGCGGCAGGCCAACAGGATGGCCGTGGCTCGCTCCCTCTGGCCTGGCAGGGTGTCCAGTTCACCTATGCGCAAAGAGGAGAGAGAAAGCTCATGATGAAGCTACCACCTGTGTGATGAAACCCCATCATGCAGGCCCTCAACTGATACCAGTTAGCCCAGGCGGTGCCTTTCACTTCACTTCCTAGGGCTCATCCCAGCACCAGCACACACATCTGCCCATTTCCTTAAACCCCCAAGGGATTTTATAACCAGCACATCTCTCAGCTCTCCCCTTTAGAATTCCTTGCTTCTGCCTTTGCATTGACCGCCCCAAACTCCAGCCTGCCATTTTGTGCATGCACAAAGGCAAATGTCTTCCAGCTTGTTTGCCGACACCTCCAGCCCAGGGCTGGCAGCTCACATTAGCCAGCTTGTAGACAACGTGGCAGAAGCATTGCTGTGAGCCATAGGCTGACAGGAGCTCGTTATCCTAAGCCTCAGACATGGGGAAGATGCTGCAGGCTGCAGCTATGCCACCCCACCTTGCCCAAGTGCTGCCCCATCCCAGCACCACAGGCAGTGGGGTCCCTGCCCAGACCCCGGGGCTGACCTTGCTTGCTGCTCTGGGGCGTGCGTCGCCTCAAGCTGTGCTCCAGGAGCTGGTGGGTGCGGGTAGGGCTGGCACCTGCCATCAGGCGCACGGTGGCCTCATGGAGGAAGACCTGGAAGGGAAGGCAGGACAGGGGGTGAGCAGCAGGATGGCATGGGGGTGATGCTGCAGCTGAACTCATGTCATCCCTCAGCAAACCACATTTCAAGAGCAGAGCACTGATGCCTCAACAACAGAGACCCACTTCCATGCTCCTCCCTCATCTTCCCACCTGTCTCTGGGGAATTTGCAGGTCAGTGCAACTGTGAAGACGGGGGGCGGGGAGGGGGGGAGCAGAAAGCTTCTGACACATAACCATGAGTGGTCTGGAAATAGGGAGGAATGACAGCAGGGAACAGGGTGGAAAATGAGAGAGCAAACCCTGGCACTGTGGCCTAGGTGGGCATCTCACTGCAGGCTGCTAGTGCAGCAACCCAATAACAGCATCGGACTTTGAAATCCAGAATTTGGACAGTATCAGGACAACTCTCTTGTCCAAATATTAGACTACACTTCCTCTACAGAGGCCTAAAACTAGATAGGCTAAACAGAATAGAAGGAGGAGAAAAACCCCCAGAGAAGCACCTGTGCTGTACAGGTGCAGAAGGTATCTGACACCCCCAGCTACCCGCAGAGCCAACATGGTGAGGAAGCCTCCTTCCACACTCCCTGGAGGGACTGACCTGGTCTGAAGCCATGTTAAGGGACAGGATGCTATGGTATTTGCTTGGCAATACAGACATGCTGATGGCTTTCTAGGTAGAAACTAAGGCAGACAACTCCCCACATGCACCAGACTCCCAGGGGAACCTCCCTCATCACCCACCAAGAGAAAGCATGGAGGCTGCTGGCAGCAGACCATCCCACCCCAAGTGTCCAAACCGCTCAAGCCCATGTACACCTTAAGTTTCCAAGGGCTGCAGCTTCTCCACCACCCTCCCCCAGGAAGGGCTATAGCTAAGCTGGAGGCGAAGCAGGCAGGGGAGGCAAACCATCACCTTGCGATAGGCGGGCCTGAAGCCATGGGCCAGCTTGCGCAGGCTGCCGAGGTCGCGCTGGAAGCCCGTCAACTCAGGGGCCGAGGCATGGTAGGTCTCACCCAGGGCCTGGCTGGCGTTCGCCTGCTTCTGCCACAGGCTGGTGCGGAGAGAGAGCAGCAAGTCACAGGCCAGCAGCTGGATCATCTGCAAGAGCCAGGGGGCCCAGGCACACACGCTTATTAACACAACCCATCAGGCGAGTTAACAGGCCATTTGCTACACAGCTGCTGACACGGCCCACGGGAGGGTGGCCGCAGCACCTCCTTCCCACCCAGGGGGGCTCCCCTGCCCTCCCAGCTGAGCTGCCCCACCACAATGCAAAGGGAGCAGGATTTTGCCTTTTGCCCAGTCAGCATCTCTGGGGCCCGGCGCCAAGAGGTACAGCCTAAGGAACAAGCACCAGGCTGTGCCCAAGGAGCAGCTGTCCCCTCCAGGACAGCTAATGTCTCTGCAAGGCTGACCCCGACCCCACTCCAGACAAGACGTGCTGAGGGGATATTGCACCAGCAACGCCCCAGCCTTCTGCAACAGTGTTCCTGCCCAAATGGCAATACTAACTAGTGGGGAAACAGCAAAGAAAGCCTTGCTACCTGCAGAGAAAAAAAGTCAGTCGACACAGCCCACAGTGTCTGCCCAAATCCCTTTTCCCCATCTGCTGCTGCCCCCTAGCATCGCTCACTGTCTTAGTTGCTCTTAGGGGACTCTACCGGTGCTGCCGAAGCAGAGAGCGCCTCTGTACTGCACTGCAGAAACATTGCACAGTTACTGCCACAACATGCAATGCAACTACAATGCACTACAGCTGCCACCCAGGAGCGACAGAAGGGACCAGAACTGTGTCCCATATACCATGCAGGGAAGGTCCAGCTTTAGGTAATCCTGGAAAGAAGAGAAACAAGCCCCACACAAACTCAGGAATAGCATGGCACAGTCCCACTTTTGCCATAGAGGGTTCAAACACTCGTGAGCACTGCCTAAAACAGAGCAGACTTGACTTAATGAGGTCCTGCTTTACAGGTGTCAGCAACTCCTTTTGGAGAATGGAGACTGACGCTTTCCACAGACCAAGTTCAAGGTGCTCAAAGCACCAGAAGGGGGTGACAGGTACTGGCAGAAGAATGGGAGCTCAGCTATTTGAGACCATGCCCAGGGAAATAGCAGTGTACTTGCAGCTCTGCTCCTCCATACAGCAGGGGCAGAAAGATGCCAATGTCCTTTGGAAGGAAAAAGAGGAAGTTTCCTTTCTACTCCCGTCAGACACAGGATGGATGGATGGAGAATGCAGATACACACAATGGGGAAGCAATACACCTGCAGCAAGACCAACCTCACAACTAAAAACAGACCACATGTTATCCCGGGGCTTATAACTCTTACGTTGTTGAGGACAGTGCTGGAGATGCCACTGCTCATGTTGAGGCTGTTCCATAACTGACTGCTGGCCCTCTCACAGTGACCCAGGGAGCTCTGCTGTCCATCTGCCTTCCCAGAGAGCGAGGCCTGCATGGCTTTACACATGTAGAAGGTGGCTTTCACCAGGGCATTCCTGAAAGAGAGAGTGCTGCTTTCAAGCAGTACCATGTCATGCTGCCACAGGGCAGCCTGAGGAGCTGAGCTCAAGCAGCAACCAGCATCAGCTTTCACTCTCCCATCTTCAAGAGCAGAGATACCATTTCTTAGAGAGAAAAAAAGATGGAAATTGTTCCTCACCTACACAGACTGCTCAGAAAAATGGAAGGCTAAGAAGCTTTAATGCTAAAGAACCAAGATGGTGATGCTAGCCTTTCCATCAGTGCGCAAGTTTTGTTGTCTGATTTTGGAAGGCAGGGGGCTGTGTGATTAGAACAGAGCCAAAAAACATCCCTAAAGAAACAACTCCGAACTTCCAGTCCACAGTTCAGCCTGCAAGCCTTGATCTACACATTGATTTCTGAGCATGGTGCATTATTGCTTCCCAGAGCACAAGAGGCGTGCAACTCCAGAGCACAGGTAGGAGTAGCCCACAGGAGAGGGGTTGGAGGAAGAGCTGCTCCAGTTTAGGAGCAGGGGTTTGAAGGTTGTACGAGGCCTACTCACTCTAACATCTCCAGGGATTTCGGCATGCGCTCCACTTCTGTGAAATGTGACCTCACAGCTGCGTCGTCCCCTCTAAGCCAACCGATTGCCATAGCCACTGCTGCTGACCACCATCTGCACACCACATCGGGGCCTGCGAAGCAGAATCACAAGCTGCAACCCAGGAGAGGACACCCAGCTCCTTCCCACTCGGAGAAGCGGGCAGGCATCACATGCCCTTGCCGATGTCCTCTGCCAAGATCGACGCTAATGAGCCCACACTGATCCCATAGGAATGCAGCTGTCTGGGTAAATGCTGAAATGTGCTGCAGGAACACAAAGGGACTTGCAAACACCCTACATGTGATCGCAGAATTTTGGGTGTCGAGTTTGTACCTTGTCAACAACAACTTACCCTGTCTACTTGTCTAGAAATCTGTTGATTTTCTTCCTGACAAGGATCTCCACTCACCACCCCAAAGTAACAACTCTACTTGTACATACTGTGCCTTGACACTAATCACCATCACGCTAGTAAATTATACATCAGGTTCCCTGTAGCACTTCCTCCATTATTTAACATCTCCTCAAAAACTTCCCAAAGCCTATCTAGGGCCAAAGGACATAGGCTCTACTACTCTGAGCTGCTTTTAAATTTCGTGACAATATTGACCCAAGTACAGACTTCCCTTTACACAAAAAAACCCCAATCCCTTGCAGAAGTATCTAGTTTTCCTTCTGAGTTTGCTCTACATATTTTAGGTACAGCACAGTTAGTCTGTGTCTAAAACTCCAGCAGTGTCCCGGTGAGCTGCCAGGTGCCAGCTGTACCAACACCAAACAAGACGAATACTCCAGCAGCTTGCTACCAGTCAAGCCCAGATGAGTGCACAGCCCAGAGGGAGTCTTCAGCTCTCGTTGTCCTATTAAATACACACCAAGGGACCAAACCAAGCACTTCCCAAGAGATGCCCAGAGCTTCTCTACAGCACAGGTTGCATGTCTCTGAAGATTGAGGAATATACATGACAGCTGCTGTGAAAGTGAGGTCAACCTGTATTTGGTCCAATAGGTAATTAAATGAAAAAAACCCTTCCTGTACCTCAACTGCAACGCTGCTATGTCGGTTTATACACTACACCCTTCTTCTCGCTGTGCGTTGCCAGGAGCAAGCCCTCAGTGATGGCACGAGGCTCAGCTTGGAACATGCCCAGCAATACAAATAACTGCAATCCCACCTGGGCACCCAGCATTATGAAACACGGCTGAATTTACAAGCCTTCACAACCACCCTTTTCCAGTCTGAGCTGCCATACCACATTGTGGTGTGCTGTTGCTCAGCAGCCAAGTCTCAATCCAAGGACGTCTCCTTGGATTCTTAGAGAAATCCAAGGATTTCTCCTTGCCTGCAGTTTGAGAGGTGGTGGGGAGAGAGGAAACACGTATCAGCAGTGGGTCCTGCAGCTGGGAGAGTTTCAGTTTTTCCGGACTTACCCAGGGCAGACTTGAGTACAGAATTGCTGGCAAAGGGTGGGGCTCCACTTCCCATTGAGTCCAAGAAAGAGTTGAGCAATTTCAGGTACTCCATGGCAGTGGAGAACTCACTGAAACAAGAAGCAAGGCAGACCTTCACTATGCTGTCAAACAGGATATATCAAAGCCTGAAGGCATTGCTCATCAGTCACAAGGCATTTTTAAACAGTGTTGACCCATTAAGCCAGCAAAAAGTTCAAGCTCTACAAGTAACACCACACCACCAGACTGAAGAGACCACCTCGAGAGCGGAAGCGCACAGACATGCTCAGGGAAGAGTAGCCTCACATCTCCCCATGCACGGAGACCAACACAGAACTAGAGTCAACCCCAGGAGTCTCATCCCAGCTAAAGAGATGCTGGACTTGACGTATGTTACAAGTAGATTACAGGCTCCTTTTCAATCACTGCCTCCAAAAGAAGCTGAATTACACTTCTGCAAGTGACTATTTGCATATATGCAAATATATATGAATGCAAGTGACAACGCATTCATAGCGTTGGTCAAAGTAGCAATGATCTAATTTCCTGGGACATGCTGCAGAGGAAGATCTTGAGCTCCGACCCCTGGGGGGCAGGGCAGGCTTGCTGTATTACTAAAGCTAGTCCTTCCCATGAAGCAGGACTCCCACAAATACATTGACAATCCACCTCGTTTATACAAACTCTGCTACCTTCTCTCATCATCTCATCTGATCACAAGCATTAGTACTGTGCAAGCCATTAGACCAAACAGCTGCTCATTTTCTGCAATGATGCTAGGAAACAGACCTCAGATTGGAGCGGTGGAGAGGCTAAATGTGCAATATTTTCCCTACACAGGTAGGGAAACCAGGTTATCTTCCCATTTGAGGCTTTTACCCACACTTTTCAGGGACAGGATCCTTACAGAGCCTCCCATATATTTACATAGCATTTGCCTGGCACCAGCAAATCTGGAGATCAGCTAGAAACAGTGCAGAATTGCTGGAAAAGGCTGGGGCTCCACTTCCTGCCAAGTCCAGGAAAGAGCTGCTCTGATTCCCACCTATCAGCCCCTTTCATTTGGTCACAGAGCTTGCAGAGGCCAAGGATCATTTCGGCCAACATCCCTCCTGCTCCTGACACGTCGGTTTGAATTTTCACTGCTGATAAGTGTGGCACTTTGTTGACTTAGAACATCCTTGTGCATAACATAGTGAGCTGGTGGGGTCACCCTCTGGTATGCCAGACCTTCGTGCTCTTGAAGGCCTGGACTATAGAAGTGGTAGGTGTACACTAATTTTAGTGTTCCTGAACATTACACTTTGTCAGCAGAGAGAATGCCATCCATCCAGTTCAGGAATCAGCCAGCACTATGCCAACTGACACCAAAAGCCCTTACCACACCTGGGCTCACCTTTGACTTCAGAGGTTTTAATAAGAAGAGGTAGATAGAGCTCATCCATCTAATAAGCTGTGGTGGTCAGACTTACATTGTCATTTCAAGTCTTTAATAAGGACTAGCCATTCAGTTTACCCCAGAGCACTCAGTCAAGGGTTATGAGCTCTGCCTCAGACTGGCCTGCAGCTGTGGCCAGCAGTCCCCTCTGCAGTACACAAACTCACCATGGCTCCTCCTCCTCTTGTCCCGCAATCTCTTTCCTAGTCTGAGGCTTCACGAGTGAATCCACTGCTCGCTCTAGCAGGTTCTCACAAAATGCCTGATGAACCTGTGCAATGGGATCCGCTAGAGAGGAATTAAAAAACCAAACCATTTCACTTGCATACAATGATAGCCACCTCCCAACACCACCAAGAAGAATCAAAGTGTAGGAGCAAGACAAAGAGCAGTAGAGGACAATTCCTCAGGAATTAATACAAATATTTGTAAAGACTAAGTTTCAGGCCCTTTTTCAATACCACTTACTCATTAGCCATTACTCTTACTTATTAGCCATTAAAAGCTGCAGCCCTTGGCCAAACATCACTGTGGTACTTCATCCACTCAGCGAAACAGTGATAACACTGCTCTGTGGATGATAAATCTTTGGTCACCCCAAAGCCACCCCCTAGACATTTGGGGCCATATCCAGGTTGTATTCCAGCATATAAAGACACAAGCAGGATGACACAGCACAGTATAAAAAGGGAAGAGAGCCATCTCCTGCAGGCTGAGGAGATGTCTCTCAGCTCCACAGCCCCTCTCACCCATCAAGACCACAAGCAGGGCAGACATACAAGAGCTTGCTCTCAAACAAGACACCCGCTTTTGTCCCAGGGGCAGAGAGACTGCCAGGCTTGAAATGCTGGGAGGCCACGCACTTGGGACACAAGCATCTCTCACCAGGGTTCCTCTGGGTGCAGTACAGGCTCTCTTTCGCAGCAGACTTCACTGTCCAGCTTCGCTCCACAAAGAACTTCTGTCCCAGGGGATGGCACAGCCAACGTAATGAGTCAGGAATGGCACTCCGCTCCGAGCTGCACAGGCTTTGAGCTTGGCTTAGAAAATAGCTCTGGGGAAATGAGAGGCGAAGAATGAAAACAGTACTCAGGGAGACACACCACCGAGGACAAAGGTCCTATCATAATTACAGGCCATACCGTAACTATAGTGCCCTGAGATACAGCAATGCCAGCTTGCAGGCCTTCCTAGAGCTCTGCTTGGAGGTATGATGGGAGAGGAGATGACAACTTACTGCTAGGAAGCCAAGCTTGCCTCCACAGCGGGTTTTCAAACCAACCGCAGCCGTCAGGTGGATTTCTGCCATTGTGCTGGGTGGGATCTTTTCTTCTGCACACTCGGCCAGATTCACAGCACACAGGGCCATGTGCAAGCCCGAGTAAGCTGAGCTGGAGGGAAGTTTACCTGCACCAGGAAGGAAAGGAAAAGCGTTAACTTTTACTGCAGTAGTACCAGCTACTAAATACTATCATGACTTGCAGGGCTACTATCCTAAAGAGACAAGAACCTGTTGACATGAGATGTTTACAACATCGTATGCCTTCTTTGTATTCAGGCAAGAGAACAACCATAACAGAGTCTTCCTTCCACAGATAGCAAGGTTGGCTTCCACAGCTTTGCTTCTGCGAGAAAGCCCTGTATAGCTAAACCATTTAGGACAAAATCATTGGCAAATGTTGTCTTACTATATTCATCACTATCTTAAAACTGATCTCCTTTGCAGTCCACACCTGCATTTAAACAGGTAATATTAAAGACAAGTACTTATCCCTGGTGGCATGGCTGCAATTCACACAGCATCATTAGGCAGAAGGAAGTTTAGCTTGGATTTCTGATGTGCTCAGAGCCTATTAACATTGAAAATTGGTTTGCCAAGGAAATAGCAAAAACAACTGTTCACAAGGAACATTCAAGCACTTCCTTAGTACATGTGCACACACCCAGATTTTCAAAGGATGTCAACACCAACTGGCTATCTGCGCTCTACACAGCTTTGGAAATTTAAATTCTTCCAGCAATTTACCCCAGCCCCAGCTCCCACAACACATTCCCAAGCGATAGGAATGAAACAAGCCCTTAATAGCAGCTAAAAGTGACTGGACTCAATCAACTGCTGCTTGGGAAAGACTCTCAGCCACCTCTGCACACTCAGGAACACATAACTCGAAACATTGCTGTTGCTTCAGCTGCTCTTACAGAGCAATTTTTTGCATGAACCTGTTACGTTTTTTTTAGGCGGCTCCTGAAATTTGTCAGGCTAATTTCCAGCAGCAGCCCCCCCAGAGGAGGGAGGCGGTAGTGCTTTCCCTGTACCTCCCAGGATCAGCTCTGAGCCTCCTTCCTCATTTGGCAAAACAAGGACAGCAGATCTGCTGCCTCTGCTCCTACCTGTTATGTGGAGCTGATGGAGCTTGTGATATGCTAGAGCTGCATCCCGAGCGCTGGTCTTGGCCTCGTCCTCAAAGCCTGCAGTGGCCTCCCTTGCCCGCCACTGATGAGAAGTCCTCTTCAGCAACCACCGCACCAGCGTCAGCTTCTGCAGGCTATAGCGGATCACGTTCCAGGACAGGCTACAGGCCAAGTCCAGGCGGGAAGCTGGCAGTGCTCGGCCAAGTACCAACAGGCAAGTCTGCAGGTTTGACGCAGCTGCAGCAAAATCCCCCTGCAAACAACGCGACAAAAGGTTCAACAACAACACACACCATCACAGAGACACTTTGGGACCTCCTTGGCATTGGGAGCAAGACAAAGTGATGTGCAAGCTAGGACAAGATCTTTAGCTGAGGGAAGTCAACAGAGTCCTGGTAAACTTGAAGCTGATATAAGTTGTCTTCATATCTGGCCCTACACATATCTTTCCACACATGGCTCTGATCCTGCACTGCCTGTGAGACACATCAGCACTAGGCAAAAGGAGCTTCCCGCCTTCTCAAGCAACATGGAAGTTTCAGGGTTCCCATATCAAAAGCCAAATGTTGCCTCAACAATGGAGAAGACTTCCAAGAGGCTGGAGGACAGAGACAGACACACACAGCAGAGGCCATGTTCTGGACAAAAACCAAGACCTTGCTGCTGCCAAAGATTGCTACAAGATGCAGCAGCAAGGAACAAGGACAGAAGTTAGGAGCCTCTTTCAATGCTTATGTCCACGCCTCACTAATTTAGGCTGAGGGAGGAAGGCAATCCGCTCAAGACAACCTAGCACCAGCTTCCCTGAAATCAGGCAGGATAATCCACTCGAGGAATACCATGCTCTTGCAAGCGCTGAGCCGCTGCCTCACTAGACCACATTTACCCACACCCCTTCCTAGAGGATGCATTTGATACAAAATGACAAGTCAATTTTACCCGCGCCAAATCCAGGTCTGCTTGCTTGCGATGCCTCCAGAACGTGACCGATGACCTTGAGTGCAGCCGGGTCACCGGCTCTCCATGCACAAGGAGCTTTATGAATACACTCAGTACAATCACTCCATTCACGAGCCACAGGATCAGCGTGGGCATCATCCAGCCGAACCAACCACCTGCATCTGCAACGGGCATCCCAAAAGGAAAGTTAGAAGTTAATCTGGACACCAAAAGCCTAGCAACAGGATGAGCACAGACCCAAAAGGATGTCTTGCTATGCTTCCCAAATGTGGTATCAACTTTTGCAGAGACTGCACTTTAATCAGGAAACACCTGTATCAACAGCTCTTCATCCAAACTCCAAGCCACAGTATTCCCAAATAAATAAACACAGTTATTTTTACAAGACTGATTTATAAAAAAAACCTGAGTCTGCACTTAGTTTTCCTAGAATACCTTGTATTCTGATTTTTCTATCAGATACACCCATGGGTACTCAATACTTCAGTGTCATTTTCTGGTCTTAATTAAGTTTACAAAGTGACACCAAGGAAGCATACTTACTGGTCAGGGAAATGACAGCATGACTACAGAATCCCCTGCCCTTCCCTAAGCTGCTGTACTCTAAACTATGAATATTAAGGAATAAGCGCATTGAACAAACCAGTTGCAAGACCCTATAGCAACAGTGCTTCTGAAGTAATTCTTCACCTATTACTTTATTATTAGTTACAAAAATCAGTCAGTTCCCTTAAAAACAAATATAAAGCGAATATGCCTCAAAGACTGGTGAGGACAGGAGGACACCCCTTACCCTCAACTGCTTTTCAAGGGTCTATCCTGAGAGCCCAGGCTGCTGGGCTACAAATGGGTGTCACCTCTACCTGATTACACTGAGCAATGGCTGCTTTTGTGCAAGAACAACGCTAGATGTGGATGTAAACTGGAACCCTAGATGTGGATGTAAACTGGAACCGTGTCCAAGTACTCTCAGCTGGCTCCCCTCCCACACCCAGCCCTGAAGTTAACTACCCCCCCCACCCCCCCACCATTAAACAAAGGTCTCAACTCCCTGAACACTCAAAACCATCCTACTGAATCACACCGACAATCCACCTCATGACCTGCTACCGTCACAGCTGGGGATGGTCTTTAGGGAGACCATGTAAGGCTGGCCACTTTCTGTGGTCCAAACTATTCTAGCTCGTTACCTGACTCAATGGTCAACACGTTCCTGCCAGAGCCATGGCGCACCAGGCTGTCGGACTCGGGGGTTCCTCGGGCGTCCAGGAGGGATGTCAGAGGATTGAAGGAAAGGCAAAGGAACGTCAGAGCACAGAGGAGTATTCGAGAGCGATCCACCATACCAAGGGCCACAGGAGGAGAGTCAGGCTCATCTTTAACCTCAAAGGAATAGGAATGGAGAGAAAAGTAAGAGGAGGAAAAAAACTGCTTACCATTCTGCAGAACAAAAAATGCTTATGCCAAGGGAGAGGTAGGGAAGAAGGAGGAACAGAACATGTTTTAAAATTTGCTTTTAAGATCAGGATCAGCAAGACCTCCAGTGAAGCTTTCCCTAGCTTAGTAAGATAAGGCTGAAGTATCTGAGTGCCTTCACCTTCCTTCTGCTCCCAGACATTTCAGTTATCATTAACTGGATCCCTGGTTTAGTCTAGGATTAATCTTTGCTGCCCTTACTCTTTTGAGGATCTCCCAGAAGACCCACTTCTTCTGCAATATCCACAAAACAAACCTCTCAGACGAAGACAGCTAACAGCTTTCTCTTACTGTGGTTACTTACAGTCTCATTAACCACAGCTGATGTCATTATCCATTTCCAAGTTCTCCTGCTTTATTCAGTGGACATATATATCCCTGGAAAGCCATGGGCTCTTTGGGTCATGAACACAGAGGCTCTACAGGGGCTGAAGGCTAAGTGCAGTTCTTCTAGCAGCTAAGCTATGGCTCAGATAATATGGCTCAGGAAGTAGTCTCAATCATTTAAGAAAAGATAAAATGCACCCAGGCACCTTCCTCATCCTTACAAAGGATCTCTGACCCCTACAGATCTGCTTGCCAGATGTCCACTGGTTCCACTCTTAAGAATTAAGAGAATTTAAATTCTGGTCCTTATATATCCCTGAAGTAGATGCCTTGAATTTGACAACTGAAGTCAAATACCTTTGCATCATCAAGGAGTGGGCTTCCTGGCTCTGAATCAATGGAATAGGGAGAGAAGCCAGCCTGGGATCCCGAGTCAGAGGCTGGAGGAGACATCAGCAGCACGTTCTGGTTGAAGTCATCTATCTTCAGATCCACATCGTTGTCAACCAGACTGCTTAGGTCAATGCCCTTCAACAGCTCTGCAAAAATCAGAGTACATTATGTACGTTTCTCAATCCTGCATCCTGCCAGTGTTGCTCAGATTGGCTCTGTCACCTGGAGCCAACACTGGCCACTACTGATGCAACATGTATGTTAGCTACCTCTGTCAAGGACAAGAAACTGCAAGAGGCATCCTACATTCCTGCTGACTGCCTCCCCACCGCTGCACAGCCTCCACAACTTACTGTTTTTTTGGTTAGCCAGCTTCAGAACCATGTTCTCCTGCCTCAGCTTATGGTTGGCCTGTTGTAGGTACTTAATGTAATCAATGGCTTTTCTCAGGACTCCAGACTTGTGCATCTGCAAGGAATTAAGATGTACAGAAAGCAGTTTATATGAAGAGTGTCATAGGATTACTCCTGCTTGTAGGGATACTGCAACCCTTTGCATCGTGTGGTGATAGAAAGAAAAGGGTATAAAGGACCACACAGCAGCTGCAAAGAAACTAAGAGCAGGGCACACTCTGTGGGCAAGGTATCAGACTTTGAAAGACACACGAGGACTGGGGGCTCTCAAAGATCTTATAAAAATAGTACAATGGAAACAGATTAACATCCAAATTACAATAGAGTTCACATCTAGGTTTCAGCCAGAAATAATCCTTTGGAAGTACCATAGTTCTGAAATGAAGTGGCTTCTTCTGGAACAAGCTGTTGTCTGTTAACCATCATTCACTGTTAATTCTGAGAAAAGTGGTTCTTTCCTTGCCTCACTCCCTCGGCCATCCCCATGAAAACACTTGCTTCCAGCCACAGCAGACAAGTTTAGCTTGTAAACGCAAGCCCAAAGTACTATGAAGCAACTGCACATTACCAATGTTTTTAAAACGTAAGCTTCCAATTCCACCAGATAGGAGGTGACTTCACTAGTGCACCTATTTGTACAGAGACCATGCAAAGTATCAAGACCACTACTTCCTGCTCTGCCACCATGAGGCAAAGTGAATAGGACAACCCTGAATACATGGTGCAAGAAAGGTTCTAATATTTGAGCAAGCATGAGTTTTTACAGCTCAATAGCTAAAGGAAACAAATTGGAAAGCTCTATAAACCCTCAACCCTACTGCAGTCACATGGAAAAGGAAACTTAAAATAAGCAAGCTCTGTTATTAAAACATCCACTTGGATATTCTACCTAGAGGACCTATTTAAGTTAGGCCTAATATAAGAATAAACACATAAGGTATAGCTTATTTTCAAGGAGTAGTACCACTAGCATAGCAAAATCAACATTTTGCAGGTGACCCTTTCTGAATACAATTATCAACCTTTCCATCACACAAGTGTTTCTGACCAGTCTTATCCCAATATATGTGTGCATACTACTAAGTTGCATGTTCCCAACTGCTGCATTTGGTAGAGCAATGAGCACCTGAAGACAAAAGTGTTTATGACACTAAATTTGCTCTTATTCCACATCTTTACCTTGGCATCTGTCCCCATGACAAGGTCCTTCAGCTCAATGATCTTGTCATTTATGGATGACCGGTAACGCTTTTCAATGATGTTGTGAGTTGTTCTCCTCTCTCCTTCTTTAGGTGGTTCTTGTTGCTTGACACCCCCAGGAACTTGTTTGATAGGCACCTTTTCTTGTCCCACCATCACCGGCATTGTGGTCAAAATGGTCCCATTGCTCCCAACGAGTGTCTACAAAGAGCATGCATAACAAGCGTCATGAGCAATCAGCCAATTTAGATAAGGTTTATGATGGTAAGAGAAAAAGGAGTAAACAAAGAATCAGGAAAAGTTTGTACAGCTCAGAAGAGATATGCCAATTTCCTCCTGTCTTCCTTAGGCATGAGCATTGGCACTGCAGCACAGGAAAAATCTGCCACTCTGCCTCCCACACTGGTCACTGTGGAGTAAGAACATCTCTTGTTCTCCAAGAGCATCAACACTCTTCCACCAATACCATGCTCTGTTCATCCACTAAACAGAAAAACAGACAAGGCTCCTTCCTCCTTGCTCCTACAATCCTTATCCAAATCCACCTTTTCTGTGGACAAATAAAGTCCTCAAATCAGCAATAGGCAATACTACTTCCAAACTGGTAACAGCAACATTAGGAAGGACCCGACTATGGAAAAATAAACCTTGGCTTGAGCAATGTAGTTGATTTGAATTTGATTAAATGGAAAAAAATAGATCCATAAGCTATAAAAAATGCCTTAAGATGAGGAACTAAGGCAATAAGCAATATACACTGGCATGAAAAGCTCAAACTTGGGGACATCTAGATGTAGGACAGACCATCTACACCAAACTAAAGCAGCATGTACTCTGCAATAAAAGATGATGAATCCCACCAGAACAGTTGCACAGAGGGGCTTCTAGGACAGAAAGAAAGTTTAGACTGCCTAACCCAGGAAAACAAGATTGATAAGGGTACATGTGTTCTCTAAAGTACACCAAGGATCAGGGAAGTGGTTATGGAGAGGAAGAGTTATTTTTGTCAAAAGACAGACTAATATAAATGAAAATAAACTATCCGCGAGCAACTTCAGGAACAATTTCAACTCTGAAATAGTCTTCTAATTGGGATATTAGAAATTAATTTAGTTTCATTTCAAGCTGGAACCTGATTTAAGTCCTACACCTTTCCTTGGCTAATTTCCACCAAATTTCAATGTGTTCAAAATGCTTTACGGACTGTGTCTCAGGCAGCCACAATCACATAAGCTTCATCTCTGTGTGAAAAGTCACCTAAAAGCAAGGAGGTTGAATGAAGATTTTGGACCGGCTGCTAACAAGTACGTAAGAAGCCTACCATGCTATGCAAAAGAAGTCAAAACTTAAGTCCAGTCTTGCAAGTTTATCTCCCCCAGTAAATATTTGAACAGAGATATCTGTTCAGAATGTACAAAACTGTAATAAACGCATCTTTGGGGGCACAAGCTTCTCCAAGTTGAGAAGAAGTGGAGGCCATGAAGCAGAGCTGCTGTCTCCAATGATTATACTGAATCCTCACTGCAAATGCCCTTTGAAAATAAGCTTAATTAGTTTTCATATTCAACATACTGCTATTAGACACTACTGAGGGGGAAAAGGAAGTTCCACAAGTATTCTGAGTGAGTTAGCTTTCAGTTTCAAGTACCTTCCAGAGGTTAAAAATTGGATGAAATTTTTAGGTCATATTCCTCTCCTTGTAATACCAGAAAAAGGTAAACAGAAACATGCCCTTGGTCTTTGCTTACTGGCCCTGGGAGGCTGCCAAAAAAGTACAATCTGTGTGTTTAGCCTTGGAAGAAACAGGGTATTACTCACTCTGGACGTGTCTAGAGCAGCCCTCAAAACCCCTCCCATTTGCACCACTACAGAATACTAAAGCCCACACCTCTTCCTTGCATAAAGGGGAAAGGACGTCAGCAAGGAGAGGGAAGGAAGAACATTCATACGGTACCTGCAGAGCTGTGGTCTGAATGGGAGCAGTGAGTGTTGTCAGCGCTGGGTTCTGTACCGCGGCCATAACAGGATTACCATCCGCTTTCAGAGTTGTCAAAACAAGGGAGTCCGTTTTTATGATCTGAGGTTGGACCAGAACCTAGGTTGAAAAAAGCTACAGGTGAAGGGGAGAGTAGGCACGTATTTCTCTGCTGATCTCAGTAGCCAGACATAAGCGATGACAGAGTTGTAACTTTACATCTCAGTGGATGGCAAAAGAGCAGAGCGAGTATTTATTTCACCTTGCACCCTGCATTACCTGGATGGTTTTTGTCGGCCCCTGATGCAAACTCTGACCGTGAGACAGTCTAAAGAGCAGTGGTGGGAGGGGAGCAGAGGAACCACCAGGACATTGCTTTTCAAATCAGTCACCAGAAGTAAACAAGTATGTAAAAACACAAGAGAGCTGATGGAAGAGTTCCCTTCCCCTCTCCAGTTACACCTATAATTAGCTCTCTACAGTAACTGGTTGAGTACTCAAGAGTCTAACATGGCTAGAACAGCCTGCTTTGGCTACAGCACCTCCCAAATACCTGTAGTAGCTTTTCCCCGCTCTGATTTCACTGAAAGGATCTGTACCATGAATGTCAAGCAGATCAAAACCAACAGGAAGTTATTTTGCCATAACACAGCTTGCTCTTACTTGTTCAAATACCTCGTTGACTCTCAAACACACAGAACACTACAGATGGCACAGTACAATTGAACCAGAGCAACTTTGTCATTTTGAGAGTATCCCCATGCCATGTTTTTATCCAATACAAAGGAACACAAGATTTTTTTCACTCTCATATGTGTATTTTAAAACAAAAAATCACATGATGCTGTATCAGCAAAAACATGAAAGAAACTGTAGCAGAAGAATTGGAAGAAAACATTCCCATATCAGCTGGCCCTTGTAAGACACGGTAGAGGTGGTGGACTTGCAAAGAAGGAGGAAGAAGTCAAAGAAAGATTGTTCAAGTAAGGCTTCCAATCCAATTTGGCAGCACCAAGTTACAAAAATATTTTAGACCAAGTTTAGTTACGCAGGTGTTTTAGTGAAAATGGTTTCTAAGCGTTGTCCACTACTTGAAGTCACATCATAGCTCACAACAGGGACTCATGCATGATTTGCATGAAGTAAAATTGCTTCTGGAACACAGGCTGGCTAGATATACCTCACACACATAAAAATGTTTGTGCAAAAGCAGTCCTAACCAGGACCACCAGCCCCACAAGCTTCACCACCTCTTCCCTGGCAAGCCAGGAGACCAGACCCACAAAAGCAGTTTCTTCTTCTGCTAGATCCCTCTATCATTCCTCATTTTTGCTTACTGGAACTTGCTGGACCTGTGGCGCAGCGACCGTCTGGACCGTGGCTGGTGTTAACGTCTGGATGGTGCCATTGGCAGTCTGCGTTAGCACTCGCTGGGCCTGCACAGTCTGCACTTGCTGCTGGATGGTAACTGGCTGAACCTGGGAGGATGTCACCAGGCTCTGGACTTGAGGCTGGAGAACTGAAAAGCAGAAGAGATGTCAGGAATAGTCCAGAGACGCAGGTCTCTGTTCTGGAACCCATAAATGCTCCCAGCTTCACTCCTCCTCTTCCCATAGCTTCTCGGTAGGCAGCCTTCAGCTAACACATCCCACACCTTGGGAAGCTTCCAGCTCCTTTGGTGCCTCCTGCAAGAGGACACTGCATCTAGAATAGCAGCTTTCCAGGAGGCACAGAGGATCAGCTAAGAGAAAATGAAGTCAAAAGCCTTTGGTCTGATAGCACAGGACTCTATTTCAGTGACATTACACAGTACATCAACCAGCACTTGCCCACTCCTGCTGATCCTGGTGGACCCTAGGATCCTATTTATCACATAAAGAATCAACACCCACTGAAGAGGACAACTGGCATTCACAAAGGAAGATCTGGTCATCCCCAAACATCCCTACAAGCCTCTTTGTTCAATGCGAGTACTGTACTTGAGACTTTGGTAATTAAAATGTCCCTTCATTCCAGACTGCCACATGGGGACAGACCAGAGCTTCAAGACTGGATCTGCCTACTGCACCCACCAGCAGGAGGACAGGGTTGCCAACAACCACTTTTTAGACATACTTTCCTCAGGCCTCCAGCAGGCATAGGAGAGAAGACCATAACAGAGGAGAGCAGCAAGATGGCAACTATCACAAGAGGTCACATGAAGACTTCAGATCTCATAAACAAGAGTTTCTCACGCTCCCCCACGTGGCTCCAAAGCCATGTAGGCAGGAGAAGGGACACCCCACAGACAGCACCACAAAAGAAGGATTGTCAGGCTTGTGGTGGCTGAGGATGCTTTTGGAGTTTGAACATCAACACCGTTTATTGTGAGTGCACCAGGCACACCTGTAGCCTGAGCACCCCAAAATCGCAAGTGTACCAGGTACACCCGTAGCCTGAGTACCCTGATGGCTACCTTGGAAACTCGTGGCCGCATTCTGGTAGATCACCGGCTGCTGGATAATCCTGGTCTGGGGAGCAGAGCTGAACGTCGGCGTAATCATCACAGCTTGCTGCTGGAGCTGAGGCTGGAGCGGGGGCCGGGGCTGAAGGAGAGGAGCCGACCGCGAAGGGGCTGGAGGTGTTGCCTGCGCCGCTTTGACCGGCAGGCTCTGGAGCTGGGGGGAGGCAGGGGATGATGGGAAGGGCTGGAGCTGCACCTGGCTGTACGGCCGCTGCAGCTGCGGTTCCAGGGTCCCACTGCTGCTGCCACCATTGCTGCTGCCCTGGAAGGTGCCACACAAGTGATCCGAAAACAGATCTGGAAAGTCCCCTGCCTGGTTACTGACGAACTGCAGCATCTCTGTAAAACAGAATTAAAAACACTCAATGCTAGTTCATTGCCCATACACTTTGTCACCCACCATTAGGTCAGGACTCAAATGCTAGCACGCATGTGCAGAAGGGAGGTCTGGGTCCTTCAAAACCTCTGGAAAAGGTATGGCACCAATCTAACATCTCCAGAGAGAAACCAAGGTGGCCAGCAGCAGGGCACTGCTGCCGCTGTTCAGAGGGAAAGGCAGGACTCTCCTACAACACTTTCCCAGACTACAGGCTCCAAGCAAAGACTAGAACTTAAATCCATCTCTACTACGTTTAAAATATTACAGTCTCATTCCATCACTGCTCCAATCCAATCCTTGCAGAAGGAAGAAACCAAGCACCTCCACAATTCCAGCACTAACCGTTCTCCCACCCAACTTTTAGGGTGACTTCAAGTCCCCTATCCCTCTTGCCCCACAGAGTACCTGGAAAATGAAGAAATGGGATAAGAATTCACCTTAACTTTGTTTTACTTTCAAGCATACCAGAAATTGCGGGGAAAAAAACACTAAAGGAAACAACACTTTATAGAACTGTAGCAGGAGAAATCCATGCATGTGTTTAAACCACCGGAATAACTTTTTTTGTTGTTTTTTTGCCTATTTATCCCCTGCCTGCAATCACTGCACAGAAGCTTCTCTCCATCCCACCTTCTCCAGGATTTTATTAGCCTACATCAAGAGGCTCTCACCGCAACACTATAGCTCCCACCACCACCCCACCCCACCCGGAAAAAATTTCACAACCAAAAGATCACTGTTCATAAGCGAAGCTTCCTCTTCCCTCCATCTAATCCCATTTAATCTAATTATGCACCCCAAGCCACCTGAACGCTTCCCCTGATCTGTGTGTGGGCGGTGGTGTGAGGAGTCAGATATCCTTCCCCACCCCAGGACTTGCACATGCTACACTGGCTCTTCCACCATTTCCTGAAAGTCCTATTTATTTCTTTTTTCCTCAAAGAAGGAAAAAAAGGGAATGGACCCACAAAGATAATGGAGGGTTTATAATTAAATAATAAATTCCAGTTTAGAAAGTAAAAAATAGATTTCTGATTTATATGAAAACTATAGCAAAGAGCTCCTTACATCAGGAGCTCTCTCATCTACAAATGCGAAGGACGATGCTGCTGTGGTTTATGAAGGGGGTTCAAAGAAGCAAACTTCACAAAATGTTTCTGTGGAAATTGCGCCAGCTATAAAAAGGCTATTAATTTGCTTCTCCAAAATGCCACCCACACATTATCCAATTAATATGTCTCCTGAGACAGAGCAAAGGGATCACCCCCAAGCCTCTTGCTCCCCGACAAGTGTTTTGCCATTATTTCTAAGATACTACTCTTCTTCCCTTCCGACAGCAACCTCCCCACACCCTGACACACATTTAAGCATTGACCATGACCACTGCTCTTAAGAATTCGAATCTATTGGACAGAGGAGTTTGGGAGAAGATGTGTCCTCCCGGCCTATATATAACCCGACAGCAAGCATGGACGCGCGGGCCCCCCGGCACAGGGCGGCAGCCGCCCTCGGGGACCAGCCGGACCAAACCTTTGTCTCCTCTGCTTTTAACTAGATGAACAAAAGATTGTTGGTTGTTTTTTTTAAGCAATGCCTCAATAAACTTGCACAAAACATTACCGGAGCAAGGAGGGCTGTTTAAAGATTAACACTTCTGCGTAACATTTAGATGGGTATTAAGTAGCTTTTCACCCTCCAACTGACTGCAGCAAAGACCACCCCAAATACACCCCAACATGATAAACTTCGTAATCCCCAACTATGTACTTCTCCACCTCTTCATTTGATGGCACTGCTATTTCGCTATCAGACACCACTACTGCAAGTGGGGAATAAACATAAATCGGACAAGATTCGCTCTGGAAGAGCAAATGCCAGTGTATGAGCCAAATTTCAGGTACTATATTTTAAAGAACATTGTGTTCAACACAGCAGATTTAATACCTTATTAAAAAAATGAGTCTTGCTCTCACAGGTTAAATTACATCTTTAACATAGACTTAACTTTGACTAAACACAAAAAGTCTAAAGATTAGTTCTTGAAAATTAGACTGCCAGGAGATCAAGCCTTCTTTTAAAGTGCCCAAGAGTTTTCTTAGCAGCAGCACAAGGAAAATAAAAAGCAGGAGAAACAGCAACATCCAAAATCCAAACCTCTTCCTTTTAAAACACCTTCGCCTACACAGAGAACAGAGCAAGTGTCTGCATTAACTGTGAGAAAGCTCGGGTGCTTTTGGAGGACAGCTATGGGTGATAAACCCACCATCACCAGATCACCTGCACCCGTGGTGCCGAAGAGTTCTCAGTCCCTAACGCAAAGCAAGATGTTACTGCAGAAAACTATCCCAGCCCAAGGCTAAAAAACATCAACAAGGTATTACAAAACCAAGCCCACCGAGGACTTCTGCTGCTGGCGTCAGCCCAGTGTCCAAATACCTGGCAGCAAGGCAAGGGCTGGGCTTTAGCTGCCCCTCCCAGGCGGAGCCTGCACACGGGCTGCTCTTCCTCACGCTGCTGGAGACGCCGCACTTTAAGGAACACAAACCAGCAGGGATCCCAACCTCGACAGAAACAACCCCTCCACCCTGAACCCAGACGTGCTTCGCACCCACAGCCCACTTGGACCTCGCCCTCTGGCGTTACCCCTTGGGTAAGGTGGCACCCAGCAGTCAGCGCCTTTCCAGCAAGGAGGTGCCTGCGGCCGCGCAGGACAGCCCACGGCCCGCGGAGCGGGCAGGGACAGACACCTCCAGCTCCGCGCCGGGACCCCCCCACCAGCCTTGCGCCCCATCCTGGAGCGTGACCCCGGCATCCCACAGCCATCGGCGCATCCGCCGGACCGGCATCATTCCTCCTCCTCCACCACAGAAAATCAAAAGCCGTGCAGCAGGTGGTGAGGGTCCCTCAGCCTGAAGGGGAGGGGAACGCTGGGACCTGCCAACAAGAAGACTTAAAAAAAAAAATCAAAGCCCTTTCAGAATTTAAAAACCTGAGATAAATCCATGTCGGAGCACAAAATAAAAAAAATTTTTAAAAAACCTCAGAACTGTCATATACCTCTCCCCCACCCTCAGGAAAATCCACCCCAGGAGCCAGGGAGGAAGGCAAAGCTTTCTCCTAAGTTACTCATCGCTCTGAATCACACCTCCCCGGGCACATGGTGGTTCAGAGCCGGCTCCGGGTTCGTCGGAATTCATCTCCGTTTCCATATGGATCCCGAGAAGTCATTAGGTGGTACTTAAACAGGAGTAAACACCACCTCCGATTTGCACCATCAATTTTATGAGTGATAACTAAGCCCCTTACGTTCCCATAAGGTATATTCTTCTTTTACATATGACGAAGAAAAAAAATGAAGAGGTGTCAGTTTTGCCCCTAGCTACACTGTAAATCGATCGTCATTAGAAACCTAAAAGCACTTGCTTAATTTCACCTCCTAACTGCTAAACGAGGATGCTTTTAGGCATCGCCCCCCTCGGCCTGGGATCACGGCCGAGCAGGGGAGGGCGGCTGGGCCAGGTCCCGTCCCAGCCTCCGGCAGGGCTCGCCCAGACACCGAGTTTCTGGTGGGTTTTCAGGAGCCGTTTGGGGAAGCCGAAGTAAGGCGTCGCAGGCGGGCGCTTCGTTTCACTGCAATTCCGTGGAAAACGGGGATTTTCTTGTGGGTCCGAGCTCTGGCGTCGACGCGGTGAAGTTTTAGGATGACACGAGTAGGGGGGGGAAATGGGGAAATTTAAGCAGTTACGTCTGTTTCGGCGGAGGAGGGCGAGGAGGCACAGCTTCCTCCCACGGGCACCAGTGGCGGCGCAGCTCCAGCAGTCATTTAGCACCGACTTTGGGAGAGCCACGAGGAAACAAGAGGGGACCCCGGGCAGCACCGCTTGCCCCACGGGCCTGAGGCAGGAGGAGAGAGGCAAGGGAATCGCCCTCTCCGACCCCCTCCCGCGCCGGCAGGAGCCACGGGTGGGGAAAAAGGGCTCAGGTCCCCACGCGGCTTCTTGCGGCCCCTGCCTCGGCGCCCCGTGGCGTGGGGTCAGCCCCGCGAAAGCGGCTCAGAGGCGCTCCCCAGGCGGAGCTGGCCCCGGGCTGCCCGCGCCCCGCGGGAAGACACGCGTGGCCGCTCGCCAGGCCAGCGCTGCGCGGCGGGACGCGCCCCGCACCCCCCGCCTTTACCCACGCGGGACTCCCCGCGCTCACCCACCCACCCCCCGGCCCCAAACCAGCGCGGCCTCCCTGC